>PHNY01118644.1:601-11725 GCA_003724115.2 Anethum foeniculum | reverse complement strand
AAGACAAAGTCGATTCAAAGCACGATTTCGTGTAATGTGAGTATATATACACATAGTGTTTACTTACAAACTAAATCAAGTTCGATTATAGATTTTCAGTATGTATTAAAAATCTGATCTTGATATTAGTTTATAGCCTATTATGGCACAACAATGTTAACATATTTTACATGATTTTTTTTCCCTAAAAATGTATTATTAGAACTTCAACTTAAATCCATTAAAAGTTTAATATAAGTCATGTACCATTTTCACTATTTGGATTATTATTTTATTGGACATTTATATGTGTAGGAAACAGACAATGAAGAAAGTGCTCGTAAAAATGAGTAAGGTCTACATAATATTTACAGGTAAAATTTTAATTTGTTTAAAATAATTATTTATAAGAAGGCCAACCTTCTATATGATGCCAATGACCCATGTATTAGCTAACTAGACTATTTGTAACATGATGATCAAGTAAGAGATAACATTTTCCTCTCCTTTGCCCTAGTCTATATGTCTATATCCTCCATCTCTCATCTCTATATGTCTATATCCTCTATCTCTCATCTCTCGTCTCACTTTTTCCCTCTACCCTCTTCCTCTCCCTATATTTTTTGATGTGCTTTAACTTAATCACCCACATAATTTAAAAATGGGTAAGAAGGAGGAGTGATGAATATGTGTTTAGGTTTTTTTATTACAAGCAATGTTTATCCTATTTTGGGGGAATATGTGTATTGTTAGGCATTTTTCACTTCCAATATTTAACCTAATTTTTCTTCTAGATCAGTGTGTACCGATTAACATGTGTAAAATTGTTATCTATCCACTAAATCATTTAGACTTCATTGGGGTTGTTCCTTCTTTGTCATATAGTTTGGGTTCTGTTTAGAATATTAAAATCAAAAATTTTGATTTTATTGTATTTGGCTGAAAAAATTGACCAAATAGATGCTAACCCTCGCAAACATGCCATTATTTATGCCTTCAAGCCATTTTGTAGATATCATTTTTATTTTTGTTCTCTAAGACTTCATGAAATTTATCCTACTAGTTCTTTGTTCATTTTTTAAGTATTAAAAATTAAATTTATAAAGGTTTTAAAGATGTACCTAAATTCTTATATTAACTTTATCATATGAATATTAAAATTAATTCACAAAACTAAACCAAGCATACTACTTAGTGGGAAGGGTAGGATGTACGACCTACTTTCAAGGTTGTTTACATGACTCCACTACTAAACACCCAATTAAAAAGATATGAAGAAAATCCTAATGTTGTGTGTAAACTAGACTCCACTACTAAACACCCAATTGAAAATATACATGAAATTGAAATGCCAAAACAGCTTTGAGATAAAAGTAGGTTATAATTAAATGAAAAAGTTAAGTAGTTACCATAGACTTTAAGGCTTTTTTTTAAAACATATATATGTGACATTTGTGTTGTAGGGTAGCATTG
Organism: Anethum foeniculum; assembly: GCA_003724115.2. Taxonomy (NCBI): domain Eukaryota; kingdom Viridiplantae; phylum Streptophyta; class Magnoliopsida; order Apiales; family Apiaceae; genus Anethum; species Anethum foeniculum. The sequence continues at coordinate 10,273 of PHNY01118644.1, read as the reverse complement.
AAATCTCAGTCATCACGACCTATATCTTCCTTAACTGGTTATCTGGTGACACTGAGTCAATTGGACATACTGCACTGAGTTGAGGTACTTGTTTCATTTTATTTTATCATAAATGTTAGATTTTTTTATGTCTGTGTATATATGTATGTGTGTGATTCAAATCATGATATCTTTGTTTATAGGATTATAGGATTATGCATTTTGATCTGAAGTTACATGTTTTCATTATGAAATTGTTACAATTTGTTTATGTAAATTATTTTGATGATATCACATTCACCTTGGAGTAACACATTTATGAATACCGCCCTACCAATCGAATTTCTTTTCAATATCTTTGTGTCAACTTTTTGTCATCTCTCAATAACAATTTTTGAACACCTTAATTATCATATTCAAAGGAGCAATGATCCATTTCTCATTATCTCTTCCTCTAAACTATAGATCTAACTATATTTGATCCATTGAATTGTTATCACTCACGGATTTGGTGTTTTGCACCTTTAAAATAGAGTCATTTGCCCAAAAAAGAGGGAAATGTAATTTGAAAAGTTTATTTGTACTAGTGGTAATTTGTATATGAATGAATTGAGTTATATATGTTTCAATATTTAGATACATGAAGTTTTCATTTGAGTATACACATATATTCACTAAACACATATTTCTAACCTAACATTATTGTTGAGATTCTATTTTGATGCTAACATATCTTCTTTGTTTTACATATATTATCACATTTTTTATTTTTTTATTGAATTAAATTTTTTCTCTATTTTTCTGTTTTTTTAAGAAAAATGTTCAAGCAATAATATAAATTTTTTATCATGAATCTTAATTTAAATTCATTATAAGGTGAAGAAGGCAAAATCACAAACACTTAAAGCTGAATTTGAGAAATTGAAGATGAAGGACACAGAACACATAGATGATTTCTGTATGAGACTCAACAGTTTGGTCACTAATATAAGGTCGTTGGGAGAAGTAATTGGGGAAGATTATGTCGTCAAGAAGCTGTTAAGAGCTGTCCCAACAAGATTTCTGCAAATTGCTTCAACAATTGAACAATTTGGAAATATCGAGACTATGTCTGTGGAGGAAGTTACGGGTTCAGTGAAAGCTCACGAAGAGCGTATGCAGGGATAGGCTGAGACAAGTGAAGAACAACAGCTTATGCTAACAGAGGAAGAATGGCATAAGAGGGAGAACAGAGATGGCAAACTTCTCTTAACAAAAGAAGAATGGTTAAAGAGAAACAAAAAGAACGTGTATCCTGGTGGTAGTGATTATCACGTGAAGGAAAATCGAATTGTCAGAGATCGAAGCCAAGTCAATTGCTTCAATTACGGGGGATACGGTCACTTTGCAATCGAGTGTCGGAAACCAAAAAGGGCCAGACCACAGAAAGGTGAGGTAAATCTAACTCAGTTGTCTGATGACGAGCCTGCACTACTAATGGTTATGTGCGCAAGGAGTGCAGAAGAAGTGATTTTGCTGACGGAAAATGAGAATTCACAGACCAGGAGGGAAATGGAGGAGAATACATGGTATCTCGACAATGGAGCTAGCAATCATAAGACAAGACATCGGGAGAAATTCGACAAGTTGGACAGGACAGTGAAAGGAGAAGTGAAATTTGGAGATGGGTCATTAGTAAAAATCGAGGGAAAAGGTTCCATCAAAATTGTTTGCAGAAAATGGAGAAACTAGAAAATTGCACGAGGTTTACTATATCCCCACGTTATGAAGCAACATCATCAGTTTGGGACAGTTTTCTAGAGGAAGGCAATAGAGTTGTTCTGAATGGCGAAAATCTATGGGTGTATGATAGTTGTGAAAAACTCCTTATGCAAGTTAAGAGATCTGGGAATAGACTTTATAAAGTTCATATCGAGGAAGTACAACAACAATGTCTACTGACACATCGTGAAGAAGTAGCATGGCTATGGCATCACAGACTCGGGTACGTCAATTTCAAAGCTCTGCAAATGATGTCCAAGAACAACATGGCACACGGTCTACCTGTTCTTACTCAGCCGATAGAGAGTTACAGTGGATGCATCATGTCTAAACAAGCACGTAATCCGTTCCCTTCTCAAACAATTTTTAGTGCAAAGCATGCTTTAGAATTAATACATGTGGATCTTTGTGGACCAATAACTCCGTCCACACCAGCGGGTAACCGCTATTTTATACTCTTGGTGGATGATCATACTCGCATGATGTGTGTGTATATGCTTAAAAGTAAATCTGAGGCTCTGAATTACTTTAAAAAATTTAAGGTGTTGGTTGAGAATGGTGCAAAACAGAGCATACAGGTTTTGAGATAAGACCGTGGAGGGGAATTTTGTTCCAAAGAATTCAATTTATTGTGCGAAGAGCATGGTATTTTGAGACACTATACAGCCNCACACCTCAACAAAATGGTGTTGTAGAGCGCCGTAATCGAACGGTTGTTGCCATGGTTAGGAGCTTGTTAAAAGAACGGAATGTGCCTACAATCTATTGGGGAGAGGCTGCAAGACACGCAATGTACGTGTTAAATAAGTTAACCACACACTCCCTGTCCTCCATTACACCCTATGAGGCCTGGTTCAATAAGAAACCCAGCGTACAGTACTTGAAGATTTTTGGCTTCACAGCCTATATGAAAGTACCAACGGTTCACACAACAAAGCTTGACGACCGAAGTAAGCTGGTGGTACATTTTGGCAGAGAACCAGGGACGAAGGCATTCTGGTTATTTGACCCATCCACAAACCGTATACATGTTAGTCGTGATGTGAAATTTAATGAAGATGCAGCTTGGCCATGAACAACCCACACATCTTCTGGTGCACCTGAAGCAGGTCGGTTTTTCCTGGAAATCAACAAACCGGATTCAGCCTTTCAGTCGACTAACCAGCCCTCATAAGATGAATCATCTGCATCACCCTCTACACCTCTTACTTTGTCACCACCTAGCTCCCAATCTGCTGGTGACACTAGTGTCATCTCAAATGTTTCCAGTGCTACCAGTGAGCAACCACGCCATTACCGGAGTCTTGATGATATTTACCGCCACACAACAGAGATCGATTTGGCAGAGGAAGAGCTTTTCTTGATGGATATTGATGAACCCCTGTGTTTCGACCAAGCAGTTCATGAGGCTGTTTGGAAGGAGGCCATGGACAAAGAGATTGCTTCTATTAAAAACAATCACACCTGGGAATTGACTACATTGCCAAAAGGTCACAAAGCCATTGCCTTGAAGTGGGTTTTTAAATTAAAAACAGATCAGCATGGCACAGTCATAAGGCACAAAGCATGCCTTGTCGCCAAAGGTTATGCACAACGTCAAGGCATTGATTAGGAGGAGGTGTTTGCACCTGTCACCCGCTTAGAAACCGTCCGACTTATCTTAGCTTTGGCAGCAAAAAATGACTGGAAGGTTCACCATCTTGATGTAAAATCTACTTTTTTGAGTGGGATCTTGCAAAAGGAGGTATATGTATCCCAGCCAAAGGGGTACATTAAACGAGGTCAGGAACATCTGGTTTATCGCTTACACAAAGCTTTGTATGGTTTATGTCAAGCCCCCGGGCCTGGTAATCTCGCTTAAACCACTATTTATTGCAACTGGGCTTTGTTAAGTGCCCGTTTGAACACGCAGCATACATTAAACGCACTGGTGCTGAGGTGTTGCTCGTTGGTGTGTATATGGATGACCTTGTCATCACGGGAACTAGCTTGTCAACCATTGTCAAATTCAAGGGGGAAATGAGCAGGGAATTTGACATGTCTGACTTGGGAAAATTGACTTATTATCTTGGCCTGGAGGTTAATCAGGGATGTGGTTTTATAGAAATTCGCCAATCGTCTTATGTAAGGAAGGTGCTTGAACGAGCTGGACTAGCAGACTGCAATTCCGTGAAGTATCCCATGGAGTATAAATTACAGATGCACATGGATAGAGCTGGAACTCAAGTGAATTTGACACATTTCAAAAGTATTATGGGTGGACTTCGCTATCTTGTACACACACGACCTGACATAGCTTATGATGTAGGAATAGTGAGTCGGTACATGGAACGACCTATAGAGCTGCACATGAATGCTGTGAAGTGCATTTGTCGATATGTGAAGGGAACACTCTGTTATGGTCTGCTGTATAAGAAGGGACGTGGAGATTATATCTTATCAGGTTTCTCGGACAGTGACATGGTAGGAAGTGTGGATGACCGAAAGAGTACAGGGGGAATGGTTTTTTATTTGGATGAAAATCTGATTACCTGGATGTCTCAAAAGCAATGTTGTGTTGCCCTCTCTTCTTATGAGGTTGAGTTTATGGTAGCCACAGCTGCTGCATGTCAGGCTATATGGCTTCATCATGTCCTTGGTTACATCATGAATGTTAAAGCGAGTCCAGTTACTATATATATAGATAATAGGTCTGCAGTAGACCTTGCTAATCTGGTTAATATACAGCTATATTTATACTAACAATTTGTTTAGAAACTGAGAAAAGCTACCATAAGCTTGTCAAATGACACTCTACGATTTTATTCAGACTGAAAGCAATACAAATATAGATTAATGACTCCAGAACAGAACCCACGACATACCAGGACATGACTCCACTGGTTTCCTAAATATACTCAACCACTACTGACTTATTCCCACATTCCTATAAACCAGCTAAACCAAATGACTCGATCAAAACTCTAATAACTAAGCTGCATAATACATAACAGACACAAACAAATAATATTGGATTAATAAAAGACTCTAATTTGAGATTAATATCTAACATTCTCCCCCTTAATCTCAAACTTTATTCAGACTCCTTACTCCAAGAAGCTGTCGCATCCTTTCGAATTTGATGGTTGCCAATGCCTTTGTCATGTTGCCTGCGCGCTGACGGTCACTGCTCACATGTTTCAGAACAACCTCACCACGTTCCACACACTCTCTAATAAAGTGATAACGTATGTCAATATGTTTGCTCCTACCGTGAAACATAGGGTTTTTAGCAAGATCAATTGCAGAAGGATTGTCTATACACAATATGACTGGACCTACATCTTCAGACATGATTCGACTTAATATATTTCTAAGCCAAATCCCTTGACACGCTGCAGCCGTAGCAGCCATAAACTCCGCCTCACATGAAGATAATGCAACACACCGTTGCTTCTGTGAAACCCAGGTTATTATACTTTCATTCAAGTAAAAAACCATACCACCAGAGCTTCGTCTGTCATCCAGGTGCCCCCCAGGTCGCTATCTGAAAAACCTGTTAGAACATTGATCCCACTGTCTCTTGAATACACCAGCCCAAACTGAATCGTTCCCTTCACATACCTCATGATTCTCTTAATTACATTTAAATGAAGCTTCGTTGGCCTTTCCATATATCTACTAGCAATCCCCACTGAGTATGCAATGTCAGGTCGAGTGTGAACCAAGTAGCGTAGACCACCTATCATACTTTTCTACATTGTAGCGTCTACTGCCTCTCCCCCTTCATCTTGAGTAAGCTGTTCCTTCAAATCCATCGGGTATTTTGCAGAATTGCAATCACTCAGCCCTGCCTTCTCAAGAATTTTTCGTTCATACCCAGCTTCTGGCAGCTTCAGGCTGTGCTACATAAACATCACATCGAGGTGATGGACCTCCCAACCGTTCTTGGCTGATAACGCTAGCAGGAGTCTAACTGTTTCAAGGCGTCTAACCGTTCTTGCCTTGTACTTGATAATCCTTCCTTCTGCATCCTTTTTCAATTTGTAAATCCATTTCAATCTTATAATTTTCTGGCCAGGTGGTAGAGTAGTCAATCTCCAAGTCTTGTTGGCTTCAATAGATTCAATCTCTTGCTTCATAGCCTCTTTTCAGCTGCTGTCCGTGACTGCCTGCTTAAAATTGGCTGGCTCATCGACCCCCATAAGAAACAGCTCTTCATCCATTACTACTTCCTCTTTCTCCCCATATATATCACTGATGGGTCTGAACCTTCTTGGTTCAGTGCTGTCATCGTAGTTATCTCTATTGACTCGTGATACTGGTGATTGAGATGGAGGTGTTGTTACCTCATGATCATCAAAGTCACTAGTCTGTGCATCTCCAGTATTGTCTGCATCTGACTCCTGCTCATTCAGGATTGAAAATTGAATTCCTTCATCTTCACTTTCCTCCAAACGATCCCAGAACCATGGTGTGGTTTCTTCAAATACAACATCATGGCTTACATACACACGTTTGCCAGTAGGATCATACTAACGATACCCTTTCGTTTCTGGCTCCCTCCTAAGGTTGATAACTTTTATACTTCGATCATCAAGTTTTTTTGTTTGATTACCAGGAACTTTCATGTGCACTAGACATCCAAAAACTCGTACATGACCAATGTCTGGTTTCCTGTTCGATCAGGCCTCATAAGGTGTCTGTCCCGTTAAGGCTATAGTAGGGAGTCTGTTTAGTATGTATACAGAATTTCTCACTGCTTCTGCCCAAAGATTCACTGGCAATTTCATCTCCTTGAGGCTGCTCCTAGCCATCTCGACCACCGTTTTGTTTCGACACTCTACTACGCCATTTTGTTAGGGTGAGTAGGGCGTCGTATACTGTCTTTCAATCCCAGCACCCTCACAAAATTCCTTGAAATCATTGGAGCAAAATTCCCCTCCTCTGTCTATCCTTTTTTCTGACCCTTTCTCTATCAGCACACGGAAATTCTTGAAAGTCTTTAAAGCCTCGTCCTTACTTTTAAGAAAATAGACCCACATGAAATGGCTAAAATCATCCACAAGTAAGAAAAAATACTTGTTCCCAGAAGCTGTTTCAGGCGCTATCGGACCACATAAGTCCCCATGAATAAGCTTGAGTACCTCCTTGGCACAATAGCTGGTTTTGTTTGGGAATTGTTTCCTTGTCTGCTTTTACATTAGGCACCCATCACAGATCCCTTTTGGCTGCTGTATATTAGGCATACTAGTCACCATTTTATTTCTCGACATTAAGGTCAGTGCCTGGTAATTAACATGCCCAAGGCGTAGATGCCATAACTTTGACTTCTCATCCACCCTAGACATCAGACATGTATGTTTCCCTGTTTCGATAATGATCTTGTACAACCTGTTTTGTGATCGTTTGACCTTCATAAGCAGGCGTTCTTGTTTGTCAAACACCCACAAAAAATCTCCTTTAAGCTCTACTATGGCGCTATTTTCGGATAGCTGGCCTAACCTGACAATATTGTTCCGTAAGCTTGGAATGTAATACACATCGTACATAGCCCTTTCTTCCCCATTTTTGCACAGCATCATAACAGTTCCCTTTCCTTCTATCTTGACTGTTGATCCATCTCCAAAGCGTACCTGACCTGTTATACTTTCATCAAGATCTGCAAACTTCATCTTGAACCCGGTCATGTGGTTACTTGCACCGTTGTCAAGGTACCACAAGTTTGATTCACGTGTTTTCTCCTCCGTTGCTGTTATCAGTGCAGGTACTACACGTTTCTCATCAATCAGCATTGGCGTTGGGCTTTCTTTGTCGAGTTTAGCCAGCAGTAACGCTGGTTCGTCATCCTCCACCAAAGCCATGTTTGCTTCTTGCCTATGTTCTCGTGGTTTTCTGGGTTTTCAACACTCCGCTGCAAAATGTCCATAATTTTGACAATTATAACACCTAACCTTGCGTTTGTCGCGTCCTCCTCGACCCCTGAAACTTGAGGACCCTTCATTATTTGTGCGTTTGAGCCATTCTTCTCTAGTGAACAACAACTTTCCATCATCATTTTCTCGTTTCTCCCATTCCTCTTTTGTGAGCAACAGTTGGCCTTCGTTTGATTCAGATTTGCTCCTCAACCATTCTTCATGTGCTTTGAAAGATCCTACTGCTTCCTCCACGGACATTCTTTCAATGTTTTCGAATTATTCCATGGTGGAGGTAATTTGCAGAAACCTTGAGGGAACTGCTCGTAGGAGTTTCTTTACTACATACGCTTCGTTCATCTCCTCTCCTAGTGCTCGTATATTGGTGACCAGTCCATTCATTCTCAAGTGAAAATCATCAATCTGTTCGTTCTCTTTCATGCACAACGCCTCAAACTCAAATTTCAGTGTTTGAACTCGTGCTTTCTTTACTCGATCAGCTCCTTGACACAAAGTCTTTATCGCCTCCCAAACCTCTCTCACTGTCTTCTTCTCTGCAAGTGATAATAGCTCTTCTTCTGGTATGCCTTGATAAATCATGGCCATGGTTATTTTGTCACTTTTCTCTTCGACTGCTTCCTTTGGGTCACTTGTCTCCACAGCTTTCCACACTCCCTGTGCTTGTATGAAGACCTTCATCTTGAGCGCCCAATCCGTATAGTTACTTTTCGCCAGCATAGGGTGGCTCAGGCCTATGGATCCCCCTTTCAGCTTGTTAACGTCCACTGTAGGTGCCTTTGACATTCACCAAGAACTTCCCTGCTCTGATACCAAATCTTGTTAATATACAGCTATATTTATACTAACAATTTGTTTAGAAACTGAGAAAAGCTACCATAAGCTTGTCAAATGACACTCTACGATTTTATTCAGACTGAAAGCAATACAAATATAGATTAATGACTCCATAACAGAACCCACGACATGCCAGGACATGACTCCACTAGTTTCCTGAACATACTCAACCACTACTGACTTACTCCCACATTCCTATAAACCAGCTAAACCAAATGACTCGATCAAAACTCTAATAACTGAGATGCATAATACATAACAGACACAAACAAATAATATTGGATAAATAAAAGACTCTAATTTGAGATTAATATCTAACAGCTAAGAATCCAACCTTTCATGGGAGAAGCAAGCATATTGACCTGCGATATCATTTCATTCGAGAGTGCGTTGAGAATGGCCTTATTGCCATCAAATATGTTAGCACAAATGAACAACTATAATGACTAAGGTGTTGGCAGCTACTAAGTTCGAGAAGATGAGAAGTTTACTGAGTGTGAGGAAGCTTGAAGACGTTTAGATTAAGGGGTAGTATGTTCGGCCTTATATTAATCTAAACGGGCTTAGTTATTTATTTGTTTGAAGTGTTTTGTAATAAAACAATGTTATTCACTAACGTTGGAGAGTTTGATTTAGTCCAAGTAGTTGCTTGAGTCTAGAGAGTCAGTAGAGATAAATCAGGAACTGTGCACCTGGTTTGTAGGAATGAGTATTGTTTACCTTTAATATGTAATATGTATTTGTATCATTATCAAGTAATAAGATTTTACAAGCTTTCCATATCAGCAATCAAACTGATTTCTATCCTATATTCAGCTCTATATTTAACATCATTTGGGCCAGACTTTATATATGTGCATGTATATTCATCAAATTTTGAGAATCAGTTACCATGATTACTACGGTTATCTTAAATGGTAAATGTCTAATATCTGGTACGTTTGTTTAGATTTTCTCAAAGCATTAATACGTGATATGTGGGTGATATTTTACTAGGTACAGGCTATGAAGCCTAGTGGTGATCAACAAGACATTCAAAGTCCTAATGGCCCCATAACCAGGTAAATTTGTTGCTATTTAATTGTAGTCCAACTCTATTTAATTGTAGTCCAGCTCTGGTTTCCTTCTATTTTCATATTAAGTACTAAAAATACCCCAACCTATTTTACTTAAGCATGGGGAA
>PHNY01118430.1:1960-16108 GCA_003724115.2 Anethum foeniculum | reverse complement strand
AAAATGCATGGTTCAATTAATTTGATCCAATCTTGAATTTTTGTATTGTTTTAAATGGAGAAAAGTAACAATATCCACTAAAATAATATGTAAAAGTTTATATTATATATATATATATATATAATTATTGTTTTTTATTCGTTTGATGATCAATTTACAACATAATATTTTTATTACTAATAGTTATTTGATATTTTTTTTGTTTAAATTATAAAATTTATCCAAGTATTTTAAAAAATCACTATAACGACGGCTTTGTGGACTAGTTGATAATATATTGAAACAATATTCTAAGACTTGTTTTCCCAGAATAAAAAAAAAGACAGGTAACTAAAAAGAAATGAATTGAGTTGCAAAAGCTCCAGAAAGTCCGAAAGTGAACCCAACCCACCTCCAACAGAATCAGTGCGGCGACCCAAACATAAATTCCCTTCTATTTTTTCAATCCTCTTGTTCCGTGATATGTAATAAGTCCTGTTATATTAGTAGAAACAAAGACATATACATACATAGAAGAAGAACAAGAAAGATGTCTGAGAAATTCTCAGCAACGTTAAGAATAGGAGACCTAAATGATTACATAGCTCCTTCCCAAGGCTGTGTTGTTTCTTTAAACTCTAAATCCACTGCCAATAGATTGGGGGTAATTTCTCCTTTTTCCCCTCTTCTTTTTATTGTTATTTAACTGTTTATTTTATTAATTAGGTCTATCATTTGATTCTTGTTGGAAAGTTTTTTAATTTACTGTTTCTTCTTGTTGTTTAAGTGAAGATTAGGGATTATTTTCTTGTTTTGACAACTTCAAGTTTTGTTTTTGAGTATATTATGTGGGTTTTTATTTTTATGTTTTTGTTGTTTTAGATTTTTTAGTTTCTGTAAATGGAAAGTGGGCAAGTTTTGGTTTTTAATTTTCGGGATGACCCTGATGTGTTTTTCTCTGAATTTATTGTCTTTGTACTTATGTTTTGATTTTTGGGATGACTCTAATATATTATTGCTCGGAATTTAAAGAACAATGGCCCGAAAGTTGCGATTGCTCCTAAACAAATGCAAGTTGAGCCGGTAAAGATATCACTCAAGGATTGTTTAGCGTGCAGGTATGCACTCTCTTTGAAGTCTGAATAATTCAATTCTTGATAGGCTGTTTTTTGTTGTTGATGAAGCTTTAGTTGTTTGCAGTCAAGTTTGTTAGTTGTTGTAGGCCTCATGTGGGAATATGTTATGTGTTAGTTGTTGTAGGCCTCATGTGGGAATATGTTATGTTATTACAGAATAATACCATTCCGGTTACTAGATATAGACAATTTAGGTCGCGGAAGGTAAACTGAATTACAATCATGTCTACATGAGATGACTGCTATAACTACATGTCCATCTGCTACTGTTTACCTCATCAGTAGCTAAAGTTCCATGATTGTTGATCTTGTTTAGCTTGTTAATTGATGAAAATATTAGGTCTTGTGCTGTGTTTTGCTCTAGTTCGTTGTATTGTGTTGATTCTTGTTTTGAGTTGCATGTTTTTTGTACCTTTAGAAGGTGTTGAACTTGAATTCTTTTTTTGATGGTCGTACAGTGGTTGCATAACTTCTGCAGAGACGGTTATGCTTGAGAAGCAGAGTTTGGATGAGTTTCTTTCTAGTATTGAAAAAGGGAAGATTGTTATTGTATCTTTGTCTCCCCAGTCCAGAGCTTCCCTTGCAGAGTACTTTGGGCTTTCTACCTTGCAGGTGTGAAATATATAAGTTTGTAAATTATATAGTTTTCCCAGTGTGTTAAATGTTATATAATCAAGTATTGCATGAGTATTCAATGTTATTGTTTTACTGTACACGTTTGTTAATTTGCAGTCATGTCTTATAATTTAAATAAACTAAAAAAAAAAAAAAAGAATTGGTGCATATTGCCAACATATAATTTCCTAATACTTTGACTTTTCTTCAATTTTCAGGTGTTTAAAAAATTAACTACATTTTTTAAGTCTTTAGGAGTTAAGACTTTATTTGATACCTGCTGCAGCAGAGACTTGGTACTCATAGAATCTTGTAATGAATTTATTACACGTTACAAGCAAAGCCAATCATCTGGCGATGATAAAAGTAAATCATTGGTACCCATGATATCCTCTGCATGTCCAGGTATTCATTAATCTTTTTAGTTCTGTTTGCTACCAAGTCTATGGGAGCTTTTAATTTTCTGTTTGCTACCAAGTCTATGGGAGCTTTTAATTTTAGTTCGTCATGGTAACTGGATAACAATGTGTTATATATTTCTCGTACTGTACCAGGTTGGATATGCTATGCTGAGAAAACGCTCGGCTCCTATATTCTGCCTTATATTTCTTCAGTAAAGAGCCCTCAACAAACCATAGGAGCAATCATTAAACAACACTTGAGCCAGAAGATGTCTATTAGGTGAATTTTTCTGTTCAGGCACTGTTTGTTATACTGGTTTGCAATCTAATACATTTAGTATCAAGATTATGATTTGAAAGTGCAAGTATGTGTTCAACAAATTTAAATGGATCAAAAACAGTTTGTCTGTGATTGAAAAGGTTGTACCTCTTGACTTTAAATAATGTCAACATGTGAGTTGTGGACAACCCAATATTTTTTCTATCATCTAGTATTAGAATGTGCCGCTTGTCATGGAAACATGATTTTACTTTATCTAAGTTTTATTTCCGAGTGTAACGAAGGAAGTCTCATGCAGAAACAAAATTATGACTATCTTACTCCTTCTATGCATAAGTTTAGGATTTTTAATAGAGAGAAGGGAGCATAAGTCTATTGGGAGTTGGGACCATGGTTTAGAAATAAGTGCAACGTTTAAATATTGGCTTAAATCTATTCTTATGTGTTGTGCAGAAGCGTTTTTTTCCAGTATTTTGTGTGTGTGTGTGTGCGCTAGTATTTATTTGTTTTTTGTGATTGCTGATTTTGTAATTGGTGTTTGTACGCATAAAAGCAACATCTATAGAGTATAGCAGTTGGGTATGAGTTCTTTTTGATTATTGGACATTTGGCTAGCAGGCCTGAAGATATCTACCATGTGACAGTAATGCCCTGTTATGACAAAAAGCTTGAGGCTTCAAGGGATGACTTTGTCTTTGGTGTTGAATCTTATGGTGATGGGCCTGTCGTAAACATAACAGAGGTAGATTCGGTGTTGACATCTGGAGAAGTTCTGGAACTAATACAGGTATGACAAAAGTTCAGTTTCAAGTTTATAATCTCTCGCTGTCTCCCAAATACTTCCATTTCTTGTTTGCACAATCATTTGATAGAAGTTGGTCTCCAACCCCAAACTAAGCAATAATGGGGGAGAGGAGGGTAGAAATACAAACATCATTGTTTTTCGGAGAGTTCAGTTGGACACGTGACGAATCTTATCCGTTCTTATTGATTTTTGCAGTCAAAAGGAGTTGATTTTAAAGCATTGGAAGAGTCTCCACTTGACCAACTGTGAGAAATTTAATTTATTTTTGGATTTCTGTATTTATTTAGTAAATACTCCCTCCGTTTCAAAATACATGTCCACTTTCAAAAAATTACACATATTAAGAAATGTGAATGTTGATGAAAAAAGTTGTAATAATTGCATTAATTGAGTATAATATGTGGAATATGGTTGATCTTGGAAATATAAATTAGAGATGGGTGGTGTAGAGTTGATTTTGGAAATATAAACTTACATTGAAAGTTGAAGTGGACAAGTAATTTGAAACAAATTTTTTCTTCTAAAGTGGACATGTATTGTGAAACGGAGGGAGTATTTTAGCAAGTTTTGATGATTAAATAATTATCTCATATCTGCAGTCTTACAAATGTTGATGAAGAAGGACAGCTTTATGGCGTCAGTGGAAGTTCTGGAGGATATGCGGAAACAATTTTCAGACATGCTGCTAAAACTCTTTATGGTCAAGAAATTCGAGAGCCTCTACTCTTTAAGACAGTAAGGAATTCAGATTTCCGTGAAGTGAGTCTAGAGGTAGGTTTGACATGTACTCAATTGTTCTGATAGCGTTTTCTTTCTGTTTTAGTAGATATATTTATGAAGCCTCGTGTAAACTAAGAATATTTTTTATGGCAGTAACGTGATATGAAAGTAAAAGGTTACCGAGAAGAATGTCCAAGTTAGTCTATGGGTAGACACTACCTTGCACAACATATAAGAAGACGTGTTTGTGTATATATATATATATATATAGGTGTGCCCACACCCACACCCACACCCACACATACAAGGCCTCGAATGCTGCTAGTTTGTTTGACTGCAATTTTGATATTGTGATTAGTATGCCCCTAATTAATACTAACCAAAAAGGCTAACTTTAACAATGAGTATTTGATAAGTGGATGAGCTTATCTTTTATAGGGTACAGATGCAGTCTATATGTCGTTATAGGTGTTCCTGGTTTTTTTATTTTAACTTTAATATTCAACTCAACCTATATGTCGTTATATTCCACGGTAGTTGCATTCTTGCATGCATGGTTACTGACTGTTTTCTCCTTCTGTTGGATCTACAAAATGGAGCCTCTAGATTACTTTTTCATATGCCATCTCTTAGATTAATGGAAATTACTTTATAGGCCTTTCTTCTTTTTTTGGAATTATTCTCTACTATACAATTAAGAAGACAGCTTAATTTAGAATTTGTGTGTGAAATCTGATTAAACTGCTGTTCCTAGATCCATTATATTCCAAACGTTTTCTGGAAAATCACTTTTTGGTTAGTGATGCTTAAAATTATTGAAACAATACATTCACATTGTATAGTGTTTGGCAAGTCTTTTACTCCCTTGGAAGTTGCAACTATGTGTTTGACTTCTAGTCTTGGAAGTTTTATTCACATGTGTGAGGAAAACTTTGGGTTTATGCTTTAGGGTAGAACAGTTAAGTTAAACTTTAAGTCATTTTGGGTTTATGTTTTCTAGTATTGGTATTTGCATAAGTCCTAGTGCCTTCTCCTTGGGAGTTGGGACACATCAAATTGAACCTCTGTAATACCCTTTCGTATGCCATCTCTTAGATCAGTACACATTATTAAATCTAGGTCTTTCTTATTCCAAAACTATTCTCTGCTGTATAATTAGAAAGACGGCTTAAGTTTAGAATTTTCGTATATAAAACTTGATTAACTATGTGTTGCTCCCAGACCCATTATATTTCAATTGTATTCTGGCACACACTTTTTGGTTAGTGTATTCTCAGAATTGTTGATACAACACTTTATTCAATTTTTTCATAAGTTTTTTACTTCCTTGCAAGTTGCGACTATTTGTTTGAGCTATTTTCTTGGAATTCTTGTTCACACGTGTGAGGGAAACTTTGAGTTAATGCTTTAGGGGACAAGAGAACATTAAACTTTGAGTCGATTTGGTGTTCGCTCTGGGCTTAACTCTTTGGGGATGAATAAACAAATAGTTCACATTATTAACTTGTATGCCTAAATGTACGACAGCTGCTGCTGTGCAATTTTAGCAAATGCTGTAAAATTTTCAACAGGAAGGCACTGTTAAACTTTTATACTTTCCCCGTTATTATGTCCGGTATAATGTAAGTATCTACCATTATTGTTTGCTGCAGGTAGAGGGTGAAACTGTATTGAAGTTTGCACTGTGTTACGGGTTCAGGAATCTGCAGAACATTGTCAGGAAAATTAAAATAGGAAAATGTGACTACCAGTTTCTGGAGGTCATGGCTTGCCCTTCAGGTAGTATATGTCTATATCTCTTTCTTAATTTAAACCTTGCACTGCAACAATAATACTGAAAACACATGTAGCTAGTAGAAAGAATCTTGGTACTTTTTATATGCTTGAAGCGTTGAAGTTTATATATGCTTTCTGTTGTTTATAGGGTGCCTGAATGGTGGAGGTCAAATAAAGCCAAAGCCTGGTCAGTCTGGAAAAGATTTAATTCAGTCACTAGAGGCCAAATATATAGAAAATGTAAGTTTTGGCTCCTTACTGGATTGTGTACTTGTGTTTGGGTGTATATCAATGCTAATTACTGGCATGAGGTTGAACATTTACATTAGTAATACATTACATTAAATTACCAGTGGGGCTCCAGTTGCCTACATATATTTCTGTAGCACATAATGCATGTTATGCCCGAAGTTAATTTTCTGAGGTATTGATCCTATTATCATTTTTCTTCACTCTGTTTTTCTAGATTTTGATTAGTGATCCTTTCCACAATCCCCTTGCCAAAAGTTTGTATGATGAGTGGCTCCAGCAACCTGGATCAGAAGAATCTAAGAGACACTTGCACACAGAATACCATCCTGTGGTGAAAAGTATTACCTCGCAACTGCAGAACTGGTGAAAGTTGTTGTTTCTTCCAAGATTCGTTGATTATGCAACTTACAACCACAAGCCACCCGTTTACTCTAGGCTCAAGTCTAAAATTGAGGGTCGGATCGAAATTTTGAGGGCCATATAGTAAAGATATCATTCGATCAATTCATGCAACCTTTGGTCCGATGTAAATTCCTTTATTCCTCGTCATATTCTTTATCATGGAAATAAGGTACAATACTAGCAAAGGATCTGTAACTTTTTCGAGCAGGGTAGGGTAGGTTCTTATCTTGTATGAAAGTCTCAGTATTACTGTACATGTGTTATACTTAATTCAATCTTCTGTTTTCCCGATAATATTACTAGTATCAAGTTATGTACGTGAAACCTTGTATCATGATATAGAAATCAGTTCTGGAATTGATTGTCTTGCAATTTGCTAAAAAAAATTTCTAAAAAGAATTTGTAATTAATTCTCTCTTAGAGCTGATAATTATTTAACCAAGTATTCTATTGTTTGTTTATTATTTGAAAGCAATAACCATTGTTATATGATATGTCTCATTGTTATATTTGTATGTGGTACAGCAACAAATTACATAATTCAGCTAGATAAGCCATAAATTAAAAGATATGTGTCGTTTCGTCTATGTAAATACACAACTAAAGTTTCAAAATGTTCTTTACCCTGTTAGAAATAACTATTTGTTAGATACTCTTTTGTCCAAATAAATTTTTTTGCAGGGAGCATCAGCCTATTCAGAATTCCTAGTTTCTCGATGATAATGTTACAGTAATGAATGTGTAGCCGAAAACATAAAAAGCAGTTCAGTGGTCTTGAAGAGCCTCTATAGCCTTTTTCCATTGAGGTGCTCTTTGTTTTGCATCTTCAAATGACAGTATCTTTTTTGGCTGCAAATGTCAGATTATGAACATGGCGAAATATTAGGCCGGTAACTATATTTAAGCCAAATCCGGCCAAAAAATGAAAGAATCCCCGAGACAATTCTCAAGTCAAGGAGATTAAGTGTTCCAAATAATTATGATAATATATCACTGCATCATACAATGTTTCAGGAATAATCTGATGTGAATTGTGTTTAGCAAATCTGTTATAATTGACATCATACTAATCACTATGATATAATATTGTAATTGGATTTAAAGAAAGAGAGGAAGTACTTACAGTGCAAATCTTGAAATTTGTAGGACTGACAACTTGGACGCTAAGTTCATTAGGGTTGTCTGACCAAATTATACTCGATTTAGCTTCTAGCTTTGAGGGGTTCACATAAATCAACTTTGGCTTGTTGGTGAGGATAAGCTGGACTTTCTTGCTTGTTAGTTTTTGATGTTTCTTGACCATGGATATCATAAGAATGGATTCATTAGGCTCCAAAAATTGTTGCCTGTTAAGAGCAAATATTAAGTACATAAATATGACTTGGGTAACTTTGAGCAACAGAAGAAAGCAAATGTGGCCATCCCAAGGCATCTTGAAATTTTTATATTTAAGTGAAAAAAGAGAGCTTCAGACAACATCACAGTAATGGTTCAAGGTATTTCTAATGGACTTGATCATAAAATTTTCATGTAATAACATTATTCATTCACAATATGTTCACTTTTCAGGTGATTACATCATCCACCCACAGTATATTCACAAGCATCAACACATATATAATAGTGTAGTACCTAGTGGGATGTGTGCATTTTTAAATGACTACTCAAGGGACTGAGCGAGTAAGAGGTAAAGAAAAAATAAATAATTCAGAGACATATGGGAGATAAAAGGAAAGGAGACTAATTTAAATTATAAGATTCAGTATATCTTGTTTAAGTTGCAGCTGAAAGGAAATAATGTGAGTTTGAGCAACAAAAAAGTTGGAATATTACCATTTTGAGTCGAAGGAATCAATAGAAGCAAGTCTAGTAATAGAAGATGCAGATTCACCATTTCCACTGGTATGTTTCTCTGAACTATCCCCAGCATGTGAGAGATTCCGTGAAGAATTCTGAACATCATCAACCCCACTCGAATAAGCAAAGTTAAGTCAAAAGGTGTGTTTATAATATTAAGAGAAACAATATTGTTTCCTTGATCTGAAAACCACCTTACAAAGCCAGTTATTTCTAAATCAGTCATTCATACAAATAATGTCATACCTTTCGCTGCAAAGCAAGTGCAGGAGGCTTCATTGCTTTTAAATTATCCCAATCAACTCCTTTAAAGAAAGGATGATTCTTTAAAGAAGCATAGCCATCAGGCCCTGCACCTGGTCGCTTGCTAGGATCAATATCCTGCATCATTTTTCAACTTTAGTCGCAGGGGAAAAGCTTCAAGAGAAGTAGGATCAGGTCTATTGTCTGTATATATATGACTGAAGAGTCGAAAAACAAATTAATTTACTTAAGTTCAGACCAATGGACTAGACAAATTTCTTTTTAAGTCTTACTCACTTGACGAAAGGGTAAAACCCAGCAAGTGCAAGTAAAAGAAGCTTGACTGACTTGGGCATTCGGAGAGTAAAATTTGGAAAAAAATATTAGTAGCAAATAGCAATAAGTCTGTTTTTTTTTAAAATTCTATTACTTGCATAAAATCTTCTTCTCCATAACGGAGCAGATTATTTCTGTTTTTATAACAGCCCTACATATACAACACTAGTAAAAAGCACAGCATTGGAAGTCATTCTGCTGCATATTCGTAGCCAAAAATATTGGCAGCATTTATACACAGAGCCATACTTAGTCGTGGTATTCTAAGAAGTGATACACGAATAGTAGTTAATTTATGTATTTCATGCTTTCTGTGGTGTGTATGCGCGTGTATGGAGAGTTGTATCATGTATGTACATAAATGTGTGTGTATAAAGATTCTTCATATCTGCTAAGCATCCAAGGAAAATACTCATGCTCTGTTGCTATGACAACAGAAGTCAAATAAACAATAGTATGAACACAAGTATGCTGATTTATGTTGTGTGGGTGATCTTACACACTAGCAAGTACTCGTGTGGCAGATAACAATAAAATTTGTGTGAACATACATAACTAGTTTGTTTTACAGTTATAATATACAAGAAAACAATACAAATATAGATTCATCTATGGTTAAGAAATGAGCTTGCTGCGAATGCTGAATCTCTAGTCCACATGACCAGTATATATTCTGAATTATTTTGGACAGCTGGTAATAATAACTTGAAGAAATGGTTATGGTTGCTGAATGATCAATATTCAGTTTACAAGCACTACGGATGTTCCCCTTCACAGTATATGTAATATAATATACTAGGATAAATCGCAACAAATGGTTTCCTTAAAATGATATTGTTTAAAGTATTTAAAAAAAAATTATTACCAAATGTGTATACATTTGTGAAATAGTGATGTCGTTAGAGAGAAGTAAAGTTTGTTTGGGTTCAGAAACAATGTGACTGGACAATGAGAAGAGAAAAAGAGGAAATTTTACATGCAATTTATAAGATAGTAGCTGAGTTGACTTGATTATAATCTGGGTATGGCCAATTACAACTTACCAATAATCGATCAATCAGATCTTTGGCTTCATCAGAAAAGTAATCCGGAAATCTGAGGTCTCTGGCTATAATTCTTTGGAATGTCAGCCATTCACTGGCATCCTTGAAGGGAGAAGTTCCAGCAAGCATTTGATACAATGTACAGCCTAGTGCCCATAGGTCGTTTCTGTTAACACAAATGCGAAGACATAGAAAAGTAGTAAGCTATCCTACAAAGATACATGATTAATAATTCATATAGCTAGATGCAAAGGAGTATTAGAAGCATCAAAATTTCAGTTGAAAATTTCACAGTTGCAAGATTTTTCGGTCAATTATACATCCATGCAAGTAACAAAGCTCTTCCGAGAACAGTTTCTCACCCAACTGTAGCAGGAGATGAATTTAGCACTTCTGGAGGTACATAAGCGGCAGTTCCAACAAAGGTGCAAGCTTTATCATCTGTAAAGAAACATTAACATATTGTAACACACAATCAATTTGCTTATACATTTTCCCAGCATACCAATGAGCTCTGGTTAAACTGGTGTGGAGTCCTGTATATGTATATAGTTCAAAATATTACCTGATGCTGCATTAGGAAGAACAGTTATTGAGCTAACTCGCATAGGCTTTACGCTACCAAAATCGGCAATTTTTATGTGCCCATCGGAACTAAGTAATAGATTCTCTGGCTGCCATCCAACAACCTGTCAGCAATTTTCTTATGCCAAGGACACATAATAATATTTAGTGAAGCACCTTAATATCACGATGTAATAGTCCCACTTTATGTATGTACTCAAGCGCGTCTACAACTTCAGCAGCATAGAAACGGGTTTCATCTTCTGATAACCGACCTTTCTACACTGACACAAATTCAATCGATATTGGACACTTGAAATGGTAAAACTAGGCAGGCAAGAAATAATGATGATATATTCAAAAGTAGGATATGAAAAACTAAAATTCAATAAAACTTGAAGTATGATATCAAATTAAGAACAATATAATGCAACATTAAACAATATCTAGTGCAAATACATATGTAATATACAGCAACTGTATGCCTTCACTCGAAGTGGCACTTTTGCATTAATATATGCAGGAATGGCGCTTCAGTAAAATTACTAGCGAAGCGACAAATCTTAGAAGAAGAAATCGTTTGTGCATTGAATTTAATGATGACAGGCCATGTAACAAAATAATTGTCAATAATTTTTTACGATTTTCCTATGATGAGGACATAGTTAATAACAAATTCATAATTAACTCACCCTGGTAATTTGATCAAAAAGTTCTCCACCTTCACAAGATTCTAGTGCCATGTCTTCATAGTACCGACACATGAACCATGTCAATAACAAAATTCAATATAAACAAGTACATAACTAAAAATGGAGTACCAAATACCAACTAGATTCAGCCAAGAGTACCTACATAAGGAAAGAGCATCTTGAAATGTAAAGAACAAACGAACAATGCCAGGATGATCCAGTTGATCAAGTACTATCCGCTCTAGCTTCACATATGCCGTTTTATTTTCCTTAGTAATGAACTTTTTATCCATGACCTTCAATGCATAAACCTTTCCTGTGTCTTTCTTTTTTGCTCTGACAACCTGGTCAAATAATTGCAGTGTATAGAAAATAACACACCAAAGAACAAGAAAAAGATCAGAAGAACAAAGTAAATATTTTTTAGGGTGTTCCTGCACTATGCAAATCAGGAACATTTTAAGCTATACACTTTTGAATAATAATTATATAAATCGGCAGGTAACTTGTTATTCATGGGGCTTTTGCTTAGAAGCTCAATAATACAAACTAGCAAGACATGTGTCTGGGAAAGTCCTAAAAACTCAATATTTTTAGACTCAGATCAACTGCAATTGCCTGCCCAAAAAAGAAATTATCTGGATCTACAACTATATTCCACAAAACAGCTAGGTCCTTCTCTATTTTCTTCCTAGACTAAGATGCACATCACAGATGTCCTGTGATTTCCTTAAGAGTTAAGTCGCTAATATAGCAGGTGCTTGTGCAAGTCACCAAGAGTCCCACTGTAGCAGCCTACCCCATGACAACTGACAAGAAGCCTGAAGCCAATAAATCTATCACACGCTTTTAGAGACTCTAAAACTAAAGACTAAAAGCAATGGAAAACTTTTACGATGACAGTTTAGGATAGTTAAATCATGATGAATATTGGTTAGAACAAGTAATCTGGCTATGAATCAGCGTGTGGGAAGACTTGCTTGAAAATATAAAACTAATCGGACAATCTTCTTTTTCAGACCACAAATTATCTCTAGCACATGATAAGGATAGACGAGGTCCTAATATTTCCTACTGCGGCAGTTACCCCAGCAGAACCTCTGTTGATTGTATTGCAGAAAGTGTGCACGAATATTACTGATTGCATCTTACTAAAACATATTGATGTAATAGAGTCTTACCACTATTTTGAGATTATCATTATACATGCTCAAAAGCACAAAAATACCCTTTATGTAGCCAACTCAACAATTCATCAATGCAGCAATGCTTGTTATTCTATTAAACAGTTAGACCGATCCAAACAAGTATTTTTCCACTAAGGTTCAAGACCGTAACGAAATTGCTACTGCACTAGGTAAATAAACAGACTGGACAAAATGCAGGAATCAGATGAGGGAATCTAAGCTAACTAAACTAAATTTGATCAGTGTGAAGTGTAGTTTGCTGTTGATTGGCACAATCAAATTACAGAAAAAAGTTACAACCACCATTACCATATTATTATATTTGACTAACTATATTCTATAAAGCCCATATAATCTATAAAGCCCATATAAAGAAATTACTAAGAAATTTATACATGGACATGGTAGTGAACAAAGCCACACCAATAAGATACAAAAAGACATGCATTCAAAACATTTTAAAGAAACACAATAATACCAGATAAATCAAACAATCATAATAACAAAAAGAATTTAAAAAAAAAAAAAGGAAAAGGAAAAGACCTTAGAATAAGAACCAACACCGTAGATCTTGCCTAATTCAAAGTCTTTAATGGTGAAATTTTCTTGTGGGGCTCTGAATGTAAAGCTTTTAGACCTTAGAGGAGGCTTATTAGTATTTGTATTATTAGTATTTGTATTATTATTATTATTATTATTATTATTATTATTATCTTTCTCCATGTTATGAATTGCTGCACCTCCTCCACCTTCATCCCCAACAGATGCTGACATTGTTTTTTCTTTGTGTGTAAAAACAAACAAATATTGATATAGTATGTGTGTATAACATATTCAAATGTGTGTCTAAAAATAAAACATTGGAATTGAGGTGCATGTCACGGCCTCCGATAAAACAGGAAGAGAAGACCAATGAACTGAAAAGCAAAGCACAAGAGTGTACGAGAAAGAACAAAGATTCTTATTCCACTTCATCATCCGAGGGAGATTCACTTTGCACTTAAAACATTGCTAGAGATAAAATTTTTGGGAAATAATTTCCATTTTACCTATTGTTACGTTATTTCTGTTTTTCTAATGCATACACTAAAATAAGCATTAAAAGCTCAATTGTGAAATTTTGATTAAAAGTATTAAAAGTTTAATCGTAAATTTTGATTGTATTTATAATTATAACTAGAAAACTAGTATTTTACCCGTGCTACGCACCGAATGATAATTTTATTAATTTTAAAATACAATTTATTTATGTTATTATAAATTAACACAAAAGTACTTGTAAAAATGTTTAAAATTCTCATAATCTATCATGATTGGAGGCCCAATATACTCTTTTTCAAAAATATTTATTTATTTATTCACCAATACTACATAACAATATATGCGTTTTAATCCAAAGTAAAAGACATATGCTAGTAACACTTCTCTCCTACGCAATCAAAATAACGAAAGGTACACATGGGTGATAAGTCCATGCTTATCATTGGTGCATGTACACCGACTATGCCTTTACATTACAGATGAAAAAAAAAAAAAAAAAAAAACGCATTTGTGTCATACTTTAAAAAATTCAAATTTCTTAAAATCAAATAAGGAACAGATTTTTTTATAATCGGGCGTGACCAGACCAGATCTCATATAAAATATCAAGGCCCATTTAGGCCCGCGGATGGGGTTAGGTCGAAATTTTCAAATAAAATTAATATTTTTAATTTCTTTGAATAGATAATGTACTTTTTTAATTTATTTTGGATTTTAAATTAGTATTTTACCAGTGATTTAATTAAAAAATTTAAACGTGCATCAAATTTCATTCAATTTGATAAAAAAAATTATAACAAAAAGTGAATTTATCCAAAC
>PHNY01118419.1:1964-14092 GCA_003724115.2 Anethum foeniculum | reverse complement strand
TACCAGCTTTGTTGGTGTATAGGGTCCATCATTGATTACATCAAGATAGTCGGGATCTGTAGCTTCCAGATGCATTTGCATCTTTACCCTCCATGTAGGATATTCAGTCTTTTTCAGAATGAGAATTTTGATACTTTCATACTTGTTCAGAGACATGTTTAGATCGTTTTTGATAGTTATTTATCAGTAGGCTCTGATACCAATTGTTGCCCAGTAAGAATACAATTGTTTAAGGGGGGTTGGATATAATTGTATAGATGTTTCGAAACAAGTATGATCAATATAACAGTTCTTTATATTTCTGTTAAAACTGTTACAAACTCTCTCAAGAAATACTGATGTTCTTGAGAGTTGCTAGGTCTTACAAAATACTCAAGATAATGTATATCACTATGTGATGACCTAAACTGTGTTTATA
This sequence comes from Anethum foeniculum, assembly GCA_003724115.2. Classification (NCBI taxonomy): domain Eukaryota; kingdom Viridiplantae; phylum Streptophyta; class Magnoliopsida; order Apiales; family Apiaceae; genus Anethum; species Anethum foeniculum. The sequence goes on along the minus strand of PHNY01118419.1, from coordinate 13,674 downwards.
TAACACACAGCTGCTATAAATCAACCTAAGATATGCACTATCAATTACTAACAAGAAATGATACATATCTTAAACTGAATATACAAAGTCCTATAACTCAGACGTAAAAGGTATCCCTTCCACGATTTAAGGAACAGAAGTAAACCGCCTCCAGATGCTGATGATAAGTAAATACTGACAACATGTCAAATACTGATGACATGCAAGTACTGATGACATCTGTTCTGCAGTTAACATCAGAGCTTCTTCTGATCATTGAGAATCTGTATGTAACAGAACTTGTTGAATGGCATCTAAAAGAGGAATGTTTATCTTGACTTGTTTAAAAACTTCCAAGATTTGCTCCATTTGAGCCGATTGTTTATTTGAAAGGAGTCTTTGAGGATACGGAGCTATCGGCTTAAAGACTTGTTCACCAGACAGATCAAAGATAGGTTGCGAAGATGAAGGTTTATTAGGTGAAGATGGTTTACTCGAGGAAGCAAATGAGTCGGAGTTCATGGGTTATTTTGAAGGATTTGGAACAGGAGTAGAGAGAGAACGATCAAGTTCATAGTTCAAATATTCTTCTTCGTGAGAATCAACGCCTTCTTGAGTATCAACCCTTTTTCCAGACCTAAGAGAAATTATAGCTTTCACATTTTCATGAGGTCTTTGATTGAGAAGGAATTTGGGATTAGCCTCGGGTTGACTAGGCAGCTTATTCTTCTCACGCTCACAAACGTATTAGCCAACTGACTCACTTGGACCTCTAACTTAGAAATGACTTGAACATTGAAATTTAAAAGTTGCCTATCTTGAGTTAGGGTTTGCATGAAGGTGGTTTGAGATTTAAGCAAAGCATCGAGACTCTTTTCTATGGAATTAATTCTCTTATCTGAATCATGAAAACTGGGTGGGTTCAAAGGAGCTTTATAATGAACTTGGTCCGGACGTTGGTAAGAGTTCGACTTTGGAATTGTGGTCGCGGATTTTGATAGGTTTGAGCTTGACTCATGAGAAATTAGGATAATTTTTCCAACCGGGATTATAAGTGGATGCAAAAGGGTCATTATATGGTGTTGGTTGGAACAAAACGTTGATTTGTCGAGGATCAAGATATGATTGAGGTACGCGGTTAGGACAATTATAATTTGCACACATGGAGACTTGGGAAGGTGCACTAGAGGTTTCTAAAGCTTCGAGTCTTCTAGTGAGAGTAGCTAATTTGGCCTCGATTGCAATATGTTTCCAATAGAATGCATACTCCTAGATGAACTAGATGACTCATTTGATTTTTCTGGCTCCCTAGTGGTCTCCCACAACATGGTTTTCTCCGCTAATTCTTCGAAAAAGTTCCAACCCTCGTCCTCATTTTTATCCATGAATTTACCTTGGCACATAGACTCTAACAAAACAGTTGTTGGACTATCTAAGGCCTCATAAATATTTTTGCAAAGTCTCCATTTTTTATTCCGTGGTGGGGGCATTGTGATAAAAGATTTTTAAACCGATCAAATAATTTCCAAAAAGATTATTTCCCTTTTTAATGAAATTGATTAATCTCATTTTTTTTATGAACAACGGATAGGAAATAAAACTTTCCAAATGATCACTTCGGTTAGCGAAAATATAAAAAAACGGTTGACTATATTTGTTAAAGGTATTACAGAAGCGTGTCTGTAGATCGGAAATAAAACTTTTCAAAGGATCACTTCGGTTAGCGAAAATATAAAAAATGGTTGGCTATATTTGTCAAAGTATTACAGAAACGTAGTGATGTCCATGTCAGCTCCCGCCATCACCAATTGATTAAAAATGATTTTGAGACATTTTTTAACAAAAAAATATTATATTAAGATATAGTCGATCATTTTAACTAACTCCATTATAATATAACATTTTACATATCTAACGAATTTTAGATAACTATTATTTTAATCAACATTATAGTCAAAAATAATTTGTTCATGTGGTGATAAGATATTCTTTTAATAATAAAATATTATACTACAATACCTCTGACCATTTTAGCTAATTAGCTAATTTCGTTATAGTATAACACCTTACAAATTCAACAAACTGTAAAGTATTATTCTAAGGTCAACACTATTTTATTCAATAATGTAGCTAACTCCGCTGTAATACGATTTACATTATTTTATCCAATGTTATAGTTAACTAAGTTGTAGTATAACAACTTATGTATTTATCAAATTTTATATAATTATTATTTTATATTATCTTATCCAATCATTATACCGACTTTATTTGAAAATGTCCCATTTCATTTTTATACCGACTATTATATCGACTTTATTTAAGAATGCCCCATTTCTTCGATCAAAAAAGAAAAAGAATGTCCCATTTCATTTTCATCAAAATAGAACTCCAACTCGGTTTTCAAAATTTGTCACTTCGGTTCTCGGTGCTCCGTTCTTTGATTTCGATTTAAACCGTTCTTAATCCCATATTTTCCGGTTACAACTTTCCCAAAGCCTCGTCAAAGTTAAACATAAAATTCAACGCAACAAAAAATCATTAAACCAGGAAAATTAAAAAAATTGCATCTCTCTTGCTAACTATGTCCCCTTCAGATTGTATTTAAATCTTATCAATGAAAAAATTTCCTTCTGACAAAAAAAAAATTACATTTCCTACTATAAACTCCAAAATCTACTAAAAGAAACATACAAGAAACAAAATGTAATATCCTCTTTTCCCTTCCTATATATATCATAAATACTCTCACATATAACAAAATCTCCTAATATAATATCTCGTCTACTTAACCTTCAAAAATTAATAAAACGTTCTTAACCTCGAAACATTTAACATTCTGATTTTGTCACTAATCTGAACAATTAAAATTCTGGTTCCGACGTTGTAACGATTAATCTTGAAACCCGATCTTCTCCCAAATAGCATTCCTCACCCTACTCAAATCCCTCCCTTTCAAAGTCCTCCCAACTCCCTCATGCACCGAATACGAGGCAACCCTAGTCCTTGCCAAGTACTCATGCGGCGCTATCCAATCATCTTCTGCCACGTCATCCTCCACGTCATCATTTCTCGAATCATCACCTCTATATTCTCCTTTCAATATCTTCGACCAGTCCGGCACATTCACCGGCACCGACTTCGCCGTCGCCGGTTCTCCGGTGAACACAACTTCTAGTTTCTTCGCAGTTGGCTTGTTTCTTGGAACTGTCCGGCGAAATTCCGGCGAAGCTGACCGGCCGGAGTTCCAGATTTCCGACTCGTCGAGCTCGAAAATGGGGTCGGAGTGAATCGGGACTGGGAGGCTTGTGGGGAGAAAACGGTAGGTTTTTGAAGCCGCCATTGTTGAGCTTGAGCTTGGTTTCTCTCTCTAGAAATGAAGTGGAGTTTCTCTTTCTAGATTTTATGGGTTTGAGTTTGCGTGATGAAATGAATGACGCGGTTGGGTTTTATAAAGAGATCTTGTCTGAAATGATGAATATGCCCATAAATTATACTCCCTCGGTTTTTTAATATTTGACGTTTTGACTTTTACTATATATCTTTTGACTGGATAGTTAAAATTATTATTTTTTAATTTTTTTTTTCTGAATTAAAATTTTGATTGTATTTTTTAATTCAGAAAAAAAATTAAAAATTAATAATTTTAGCTATCCAGTCAATGCACCTAAAATTGAGTGTCAAAAATTAAAGCGTCAAATATTAAAAAACAGAGGGAGCATTAATACCAGCAATGCGATATCATTATAGTTATTATAGTTATAGCATGTACTTGTCAAATTACATTATTCTTTTTTATGTTATTTAAGGAAATAAACCGAAAATTAAAAACTAAAACTTTCAATTTCATATGTTATATAAATAATAGTATATATCATTTGTCCCATTAAATTCTATACACTTACTTGTACATAGAGGACATGGAGGTTAAGAAAAAATATAATGTAGTGAAAAAAAGTAAGAAAATTAGGTAAATGTTAGGATCAATCAATATTTAATACATAAAATAAGTATAGTAGAAAAAAATAGTGAATGTGATTAATTTTTATATTAATTATTATTATTATTTTTGAATTTTTTTGAAATATTTAGAATTCAAAGGAACATCAAAAAAGGAAAGCGTAATGAACGGGAGTGCTAGGGATGTAATCGAGCCGAGTCGCCTCTGCTCGAACTCGATTAAAAAAGTTCGGGTTCGAGTTCGGCTTGAGTTTGATCGAGTCTTTAATTTCAAGTTTGAAGTTTGGCTCGTAAAAAGTTCGATAGGCTCGATTTCGGCTCGAAAACTCAAATTGATTTCATTAAATATTAACAAAAACTCGAAATATGATCTGTTCGGCTTGAGTTTGATTCGATTAAATATACAATATATAAAAATAATATTAAATATTTATATAAAATTATATTTTTAATAAAAAATTAAAAGTAATAGAGGCTCGACTCGAGTAATGAAGTTTGAGCTCGGATCAGTAAAGAATTCGAAAATCTCAAATTCTACCAAGTCGAATTCAAATATTTTATGAGTCGAGTTCGAGTAACTCACAAACGATTTGGCTCATTTACACGCTTAAATGAGACAGTGGAAGTAGGTTTATATAATTCGATTTTTGTTTTCGAAACCATACCTATGTAATTCGTTTTTTTGTTTTCGAAACTATACCCGTCGAAATCAAACCGTTAATTAACAAAAAAATAAAATCAAACCGTATTTTTTATTGTTTATTGACTAAAAACGACCTTGATTAAATTGACCGTGTACGTTATTATTGACCTGATTAAATCCTTTCATTCCTTGAACATATAAGAGCGTAGGTTGGAGAGAGCGAAAATGCGTATGTTGCGCTGGATGTGTGGTTGCACTATTGTAGATTATATACCGAATGATGCTTATAGAAGAGTTTTAGGTGTTAAATCTATTTCTAAGAAAATAAGGGATGGTCATTTACGTTGATATTGGCATATCAGACGGAGGCGTAGCTCATCCTCGGTTCGAAGGGTTGAGAATATTGTGGTCGGGGGAAAAAGAAAGCGAGGTAGACCATGTAGGACGTGGCAAGATCAGTTGAGTTTGGACATGACGGCTTTAAATCTCACAGGTGATATGACATTAGACAAGGCTGATTGGAGATGTCGTATTCGAGTTGTTGAGGTTGGGTCTCATGGTTTTCAGCGAGTTCGGTAGTAGAGTTGTCTATATACCTGTAACCATATTTTTGTTGTTATGTGTTTAAGCTTTGTTGTGTTTGTTATTTGTCTATATGCAGTTTACAGGTTCTATTCGTCCATTAACATCATTCCAAATAAATCACATGTGTTGAAGATCATGGCTCAGTTTACAGGTTCCATATGTCCATTACCATCTTTTTAACCAAAATCGCGTCTTTCGGGTAAGTCCTGTGTGAATAATACCATAGGCTAAGGTACCGTCTCAAATATATCACACACTATCTTATATGTTATGCACTAAGCCGGGGGTCTTCACGGAAACAGTCTCGTTATTCTTTTTAAGATAGGGGCAGGACTGCGTACATCTTACCCTCCCCAGACACCGCTCTAAGCGGTTTATACTGGGTATGTTTGGTTTGGTTTATAATTTATCGCTTATTTTAAAGAGAGAATATTAAGACCAAGTAAACAGTGAAGACTTGAATATGATACTATACACTTATCCATCCATTGGGTGTTGTGAATTCTTTATCCAGGCATCGTTTATTTAAGCAAGTACAGCATCTTTCGGCTAAACAACTCGGACTTCGAACAGGTTTATGTTTAACTCTTCTAACTGTGATTTATCAATCCTTTTTTAACTGTGACTAGTTTTAAACTTGATTTTGATCAAAATTACATAGATGCCACGAGATACATTTTGTACATTTTTTATATTTCAATTTTTTTAAAGAACTAATACAATCGAAAAGAGTAATTCTCGTACAGAAAAGTTAAATTATTGTAAATTATTTGAGTTTACATATTACATACAATACCGACAAAAAATGTAATAAAATTTTATCTCAATTTCAATATATGTGTCTTACTTAACTTTTTAATGAGTATAATTTTAATGAGACCATATAACACATTAAACGGAAATAAAGTGGCATACAAATTCTAAGAAATTATAATTTACAATTACTTTAATTGATATATATTAATATTCTAAGAATATTTTTAATGAAGAAATTTTTAGAAAAAAATTATAACTGACAAATATTATACATAATCTGTATAAATTGTGAAATTCCAATCATAAAAAACTCCTTATATTGATTAAATTTGTCGAATCTCTAAAAAACAATAACAAATTATAAATACAAATTTAGCATTATAACCAATCCCGTTAACATCCTTCACAGATTTACCAAATTCTATGTAACTAATATTTTATTTCAATTTAACCAATAATTTTAGCTAGTTTTAACTATGAGTAGCTTTCAAGATTGTACTAATTTATTTATTTATTTTTGTTGATTAAAGATTGTTCTAATTTCTTTAAAAGATAGTGACATCCCATGCAACTTACCATATTTCATGTAACTCCATTTTAAGGGCTACTTTAGACTTTAGAGAAAAGAGAACTCTAAATTGTCGGTATGCAAAGGGTAGGAAGGGGGGATTGACCTTCAAACTCAACACTCTGGTCCTAGTTTTTGTTTGCTTCAATGTGGAAAATGCGCCACGTGCTTAATTCTAATCAAACCAGGTGTCCAGACAGGTGGCTTATGCAGCCACGGCCCACGAGAATGATCACACGTGAAACGGGACCGAGCCGCGCCTTACTATTTTGGATCTTTGCTCGTGATCTTTATCCCACTTGCTTTTTAGAGCATCTCCAACAGGCTCTTAACTTAAAAATAAAGAGTTTTGCATAAATTAGAACTCCAACAGTTTTCTAGAGACTCTTTAAAAAGTTAAGAGTGTACTCTCGCTCCTCAAACTTAAGAGTTACTAAGTGGCTCTTAACCTTTTTTTTATTAATAAAGTATTCATTCCCCCCAATACTTGCCACCACTTTTGTCTCTTTTTCATGTTCAAATATGAATAAAATATAAATAGAGAGTGAATATAAAGAGTATTGTTGGAGTTGACCCTCTTAAAAATATATTAGGTTACTAAGAGCCTATTATTTTATATTATATTTAGGAGTTTACTAAGAGATTGTTGGAGATGCTCTTAATCTCTTACCACCTTTTCAACGTCACTTCAAACGCGACACCTCACCTTTTAATGTGTGGTTTCAAATTTTCAATTACGCGTTCTTAAAAATATTAGCTTTACACCTGTACGACGCACGGATTCCATTTAATTTTTATATATTTTTATTTATATTATATAATTTTAATAAAAAATTAATGCGGATAATTTAATATTAAACTAATAATTATATTGTATATTATTTTAATTTTAATGTGTACAATTTAAGATTAAGATCAAATTATATTTGTCAAATATACTTGTTTTTACAGTTTTTTTTTGCAAATATACGTTCTTTCTGAAATTGTTACATTTGTCAGCTCTTTTTAAAATTTTCATCCAAAAATACTATTTTCCTATTTTCTCTCTTATCCATTCTAGAACCCATTTCAACACTTTCTGTTCTTCAATTTCATTTGCTACTTTTTCATCATCGTCATCAATTGTGCAATATGAATTTATACATACATATTTACGTTTTTTATATCGATCTACGTATAAATCTATTTTGAAATATAAAGCGAAATGGAGTTGTTGTTTAGTAGTATATCGGTAGAAATTCTTCAATGATGGAGGAATCACCCAAAGTTAAATTGAAGGTTGGTTTGCAACAAATCGATGAGAATGAGCCTAAGGTGAAGTTAATTTTGGTTACTTTTTTTTTTAATGTTTTTCTTTGTAAGATTTGAGTTGTTTACGGATTAAGTTTTAGTAATGTCTACAAAGTGTTTGACAAAATATCAAAAAGAATTAGTAAAATGTCATAGAGAATTTGAAGGTTGGTCTGCATCAAGTCGATTTTGCTTGTAGTTGATTTTTTGAAAAGTAAAGTTAAATTAGTAATTGATTTAAGTTAACTTGCTTATGCAAATCGTGCAATTTACTTTAGTATATGTTTCAAATAGTCTAGGTACTTGCACACATGAAACCATCGTGAAATGTGTGAATCACATGTTGAGGATCATTAGTCAGTCGGTATATAAAAGTTGTTATACATTACATGACACTTTGAAATAATGGATGAAAGAATCAGGGAATAATTGACTCTCTCCCAGTGCATTAGTGGGATGTTTCAAACCCTATATATTTCATGGTAGTAAGACATCTACAAAGGCTATTTAACATGAATTTGGATATTATAGAAATCCAGATTCGTTTTAACAAGAATCTTCGAAGATCTCAAAGAATCCACAAATGCTGGATAAATTTCATATTTTGGACGACTTTGACACCATCGGCTGAGAGTTTTAGATCTAGATTTAGGTTTCACATAATGGATTATCTAGATCAATTAGGAGTGATTTCAATTAACAATGTAATTAGGGCAGCTCAATATTTTTATTCTAGATGTGAACGATATATTGTACAAGTTGAGCAAAAAGAATCAATACAATTTATGCTTTATTGAATTTTAATAGTTAATTTGTTGATTTTGTTCATTTACTGAATCATGTGGATCCGGTATGATATTTATTAATTTCTTCATTTGATGATTTTACCTGGAACTAGCTTCGTAGGGGAGCCCATCTTAATAGTTATATTCAAAATTATCTATAAGTTACAATAGTTGCAACCTTGTTTGAAAACATGGTTGCAGAAGTTGAAACATGGTTACAGAAGTTACAACCAATACTTATAATCAATATTAGCTGTAGTTGACAACTTTCAAATATTTGGTTGTAGAGAAATGGAAAACATTGTTGTTATACTCCAACACAGTGGGGAATGGGATGAAACAAAAACTATATCTTGAGATATGTGGATTATTGAATTCATTCGGGCGAGACATCTTACGATGTCATCTCAATGATTGTAAATGCAACAACTTGGTTGCACTGGTTATAGAGTTCAACAATTTATCATTTGAGTTTTAGAAATATTTTAATGAAAATGAATAAAAGGTACAACAAATAAGGGTTTAGTTTTAGGTTTTACAAATATTTAGAAAAAGATAAAAAAAAAGGGCACATCAATTACAGGTTCGGGGTTATGACATTTGTGCTTTTTAGAGTTTGAAATTTCTTTGAGTTGCACCTGTAGTTGCATTTGTGTTTCTTTGAGTTGCAAATGTAGTTGCAGTTGAGGTTTTTTTGAGTTGCACCCGCAGTTGCATATAGGGTTTAAAGTTTGGGATTTCTTTGAGTTGCACCTATAGTTGCATTTTGGGTTTCTTTAAGTTGCAAATATAGTTGTAGTTGAGGTTTGTTTAAGTTGCACCCCCAGTTGCATATAGGTTTTAGACTTTGAGATTTCTTTGAGTTGCACATATAGTTGTATTTTGGGTTTCTTTGAGTTGCAAATGTAGTTTCTTTTAGTTGCCTTTATTGCAAAGTCCTACTTTATGACAACTTTGTATTATGCATTTTAGCTTGCACCTTATTTATTTGAGCATTTATCAATTTAAGGGATTAATAAAAAAAGAACAATTGTAATATTTTAAATAGTAATCATAAGGATCTAAATTTGACTTTTGAAAAATAACAATTGCATGAGCAAATGATATACAGAATGTAATATGAGCAATTTTTAACATGAAATACATCTGTAACAATATAACTTGTTTAACCTTTACGAACTTGTGTCTGATAACATCAGCAATATGGTCGTGGTTGCTAGACGTTGACTTTTAAGTCTTATTTCCAAAGCATAAGTATGACTATTAATAAACCTTCGAATAATTAATTGATTTATTTTCCCGTTCCTTGATGCTCGCAATATCCACTTGCAATTTTTGTCAATGCAAGTGTTATAGGGGAATTTTTAAGTGAGGCCTCGCCTCCATATGCTCAGGTGGCCTCGCCTGTTTTCGTAGGACATGTGATCAGCGGAGTCACCCTTTACTTCTAGAAATAAACATGGGCCTCGCCCTTTAACATTGGGCTTTGTCCACTTGCAGTAAAAGAAGACTTCTCCCATATAAATAAATTAGGAAAGTCTTGTAAAAGAGATACATGAATGTTTTGGCATAGCCCGTACGTACAAAAAAAGGCCTCGCCTGTTTGTCACTAATGGGCTAGCCCGTTATTGTAAATTGGAATCATCCAAGCAACAAATGAGGAGATAGGATTAAACCCCATCCAGGCTAAAAGGGGTCGCCCTTCTAGGGGGGTTGAAGGGCATCGCCCCTTTGTTGATGGATTTTTGGGCCGGCCCAACGACCAGCTGTTTTCTTCATGATTTAAGGAAAGTGTTGATTCCGTTAATCACGCGTCAATCACTTATCCATTACGATCCTAGAAAATAGCTGGGCTCATAAGGCCCATGACAATCCTATCAAAGGCGGTGGCCCCGATTCGATAACCTCTTAAATAAGGAAACGCGGTTTCTTCTTCCCCAAGAACTACGTATAGCTTGATCCCTTATAAATAGGGGTACGTAGGCACATTGTATGGTACGAAGCAACCCTTGCGAAATAGAGAGAATTCTATATTCGATCTTAATTGCAAATTCGATAATCCATACAATCTCAGCCATCCCCAAACACAAATCCCTAACCCTAATTTTCCTATGCCGATTACCGTCATCAACCACCACCACAATTCCAGCAACCCTCCCCGAATTTGTTTTCACCAAATTCCTCCGTTAACAGCAAGCAACCAATTATTCATTTTTGCTAGACTTCGTACGATGTACTGAAAGTTGTTGTTCATTGCGTGGTGGCTCAGAACAATCTGCAATATTTCCTTATTTTTATATATCTGAGAAACTAATATATGTCGGCTCCCTTTGGTGTAAATTACCATGTCTTTGTTGATTTCTACAACTTCATCTTCTATAATTACCTCGGCCGATATTTTTACCATCTGCAATGATATCTTTATTAACTTCCTTGTTCTCATCAAACAAGTTTGGTGCTGTATGTGTAACTTGAAAGGGTAGAGCATCAGTTGTCATCAGATCGGGAGGGATCCCGATCTGCTAAGGATAAGTACTGATCCACCCCGAAGGGTTGTAGATCTTCCTAGAAGAGAAGCAAACCTCCCTCGAAGAGACATAGACCATCGTGGAAGAGATACGGCTCCAAGGGAGACTATGACTCAGGCTAGAAGGGAGCCTAACCTTCATATTGGAGGAGATCCACCAATAATGATGAGCAATACAGATCTTTTCAGTCAGATCACTGATATGGAGAATGCGATGAGAAGTATGACGACTCGCCTCCAAGGGATGGAACAGGAAAGACACTATACTCTGGACGGACGCTGAAGCGTCGACAACCGTTATCCTTCTGTTTCAGAAAGGTATCGATTCGGATACGATTCCAGTAATAGAGCCGAAAATTCTCGGGGAAATCACCGCCCTCGCACGGATCGACGTCGATCTAATCTGTTTCGAAGCCATCGTCCTGGCAAGGAACCCACAACTAGCACTCAAGTCGTTACGGAAGGAGGCATTGGAAGAGGTGAAACTGATATTAGGAGAATCTATGAAGATAATCAAAGGAGGATAAGCAGGTTTCGAGCAGTAACACCAGGGACACTGACCTATGATGAACCTATAGCTGAGTTCCCTTCCAACCATGGGGTACACAACGGGCAGG
>PHNY01117979.1:2745-12926 GCA_003724115.2 Anethum foeniculum | reverse complement strand
TTTAATTGTTCTGTTAAGATAATGAATCTGATAAACTAGTTTGCTTCCTGCTGTTCTGCGAATGTACATCAAATTTTAGTGTCATCTGTCATCACTTAACCTTTGTTTTCCCACCTAAGCTAGAAGTTCTATTGTTTAACACTTGCTTTACATCTCTCCTTCTTCTACCCCTTGAAGTTCCCTGTGTTTGAGTAGGAGATTTAGCTTGAGCTTCATCTGAGCTAACAGCTCCTTTTGTTGCTTAATAACTTCTTCCCTTGTCAAATTAGGAAATTCTTCAGTAATATGTGCAAGAGCACTTCTAGAATTCTTCTGTTCTACTCTTTTGTCTTTGTAGAACAAAGTCACCACTTCTCCTGTTACCTTGTTTCTGTACTACTGAAAAAGACCCTTAGTTGCTTCTGGATTATCAATAAAAATTTCATCACCCTCAAAAGTAACATCTAGAGCTTTCTGTTTATCAGCAACAGTGCTAGAGGACCTCCCTTGTCCCGAAAAAGTGGATACTGAGGCTTTGACAGAAGTAGATTTAAATTGAGCATCTGGAGCAGTATTAGGAGCTAGAGATTTATCAGTAGCACCATCATGGTCAGGATTATTATCATCCCTTGCTTGTATTGACTCAGGTGTACATTTTGTAGCAACTATCTTCTCCCCCTTTTGGCATCAGGATTTTGAAGGAGAGAAAGGATAGCATCTAGCTTGCCATCCATGAGAGAGACTTTAGATTCCAAGGCAGTAATTCTGGAATCCAAGGAGTTGTGCATTTTTTTACAGCCAAGATAGAATTTTTAATATTTTTCATATTATTGGTCTTGGGAGCATGGAGAACAAACTCTTCAATCCTTTCCCTGACAGTTTTGTGTGACTACTGCATCCCATCAATTTCAGAGTGAAGACCCTTAACAAGAATGGTGGAAGCTTTGATATGTGCCTTTAGATCAGGACTATCAATCTCATCATAATCCCTGTGCACATGCAAAAAAGACACTGAGTGAGAGATAATTGAATTTGGATTTCTCCATTTGTAGTCCCACTATGTTGTTCTGTGATAGGCTTCTTCCTCATTATAGTGAGAGGATGCCCCAACATTTGACTTTAATGAATCATCAATAGCAGCCTTGACATTTCTTTGATCAGGATCATCATCACTGTCATTATCATCAGCATTAGAATCAGAAAAGTCATCAGGATCAGCTGTTGGACTTGAGAGTACAACTTTTCCTTTGACTGGATCTTTTACTTGAGGTTCTAGATCCTGATGTGAACCTGAAATAGATAAAGGGTGAATACCTGAATCTCTCTTTTATTTTCAAGTGATCTCATCACTTCTCATACAGATTTAACTATGAAGAGTAATATACAACTCACAAGGATATTTAGAAGTAAAGAAAAACTAAAAGATTCCTTTCTCTGTTTTACCTCTCCTTTTTCCAGTAGAAAAGACTGCCACTCTTAACATGTTCTTTTCTCTAAATATTTTCACACATGCTCACAGAAAGGCTCATATACATAATATGCAAAAAAATAAGAGAGGGAAAAGAACAGTAGCATGCTTGTCATATAAATAGGGGTAACCTCAGTAAAGAGACTATTTATACTCATTCGAACATATGAAACATAAGATGAAAATGAAAATCAGTACCTGAGGTTGATTGCACAAGTGGAAGTGTTTGTAGTGGTGGAATAAAGATGGCACCAAGATGTTTGAGTAGACTCTCAACCAACTCTGGATCACCAGTAGAAGCTGGAATTGTGTCAAGTATTGGAGTTTGATTAGGAACTGACAAATCTTAGGGATTTGTGATTCTGTCAGTATTTGATGAGTCATCAAGATTTGATGAGTGGCCTGCATCAGTAATTTAAACTGATGGTTCTTGTGTAGCCTGAGGTGTAGAAGATGCTTCAACCTTTTTGGGTGAAGGTTCTTGTGTACTTCGCCAAAAAATAGGATCATTGACGATCTCATCCATCCTTTGCATATTGGCCTGATGTATCTCCATGTCCTTAATCAGTTCATCAATATCGTCCAGAAGACTTCCTGAAGCAGTGCAGGAATTTTCTTGTCACCTTCAATGTCAGCACTTTCCCATTGAAAAAGTGGTTCTTGTGGGACAGAATCATTAGCAGCTGTTGAATCCTTTTGAGATTCAGGTTCTTGTGAGCTGGTATTCTTGACAGGTGACTGAGTTTTGGCCTTCTTTCTAGTAAAACTGAGAGGAGAACCATCCTTCCTCTTTAGTCTAGCAAGTCCAACTTGCTCAGCTGCTCTGAAGATCTGCTTATTGGTAGCATCCACCCTTTTTGGTGAAGGAGCTGCTTTGATGATAGGAACTCTAGCAGTGGAGGCATCAGCATCAGGAATTGATTCCATATCATGAGTAAAAGCAACATCAGTAACAGAAGCATTAGGAATTGCAGTTGTTGGCTTCTTGATTTTAAATTTTGACCCAATGGTCACATTATCTTCATCCGAGCTTGATTCATCCCCCAGCCTTAGTCTTCTTCTTTTGACACCAACCTCATCCCTTCCTTGTTTCTCCTGCCTATCAAGTGTACTAGGTGCAGCCCTTAGAACACTTTGTACTAAAGATACAGGTTTCATGGCTAGCTGTTTTCTTTTTACAACTGGTGCTTTTTGGGAAACACCATAGATGGTTGATTTGGTGGTAGCTTGTGTGTGTTGTTGTGGGGAAGGAATGCTTGGGATAGGAAAAGGATGTGTAGTGTCCTGTTCCATAGCATTAGCAGTAGGCACAGAGGTACCAGCATCAGGATGTGCTGGTACTTGTAGAGTATGTGTATTCCTTAAGAGGAATTGCCTGACCTCCATGGGTATAAAAGCTGGGCCAGTGAAGCCATTCTTTTTATTACTATTGATGTGATCCTTAATGGCCTTATCAGCAATTTTAAAAACAGGCAATAACTCATCATTTTCAAATACAACGTTAGGGCATAAGTGAGTGAAAATCAATTGCAAAAATCTAGTATACCCTATAACACTGGACTCATTAGATTTTCTAACAATTAGATACTGAAGTATAGTATTGTCAGAATCAAAATGGCCAGAGTAGATAAGAGAATACCCAATTTTGAGAGATACTGATGGAAGAGCATCAAAATTTGTGATCTTGTTCAAGAAACACCTACTGATACAATCAAAGAAAAAGTTCCACTCTTTCTTAAGCTTGGTCCTGAAAATCCCTACAATCTTAGTTGTCTCTCCATTGTAGCCCAGTGTTCTCAACAATTGAAACAAGGTTTCGTTGTTGTAGTTGTCAGGAGGACCCTCACAAGCATGCAGCCTCAAAGCAGCATTAATCACATTAGCATTCACATTATAGTGTTTGACATTGTATTCAAAGGAAAAATCACTGGTCTTTTCATCCACCACAGCTGTTGTCTACACCTGTATCATAGCTTTGTATGATACCTTGGTAGGATTTGTTAGAGGATACCCAATATCGATTTGGAGCATAAAATCCTGAATGATATGGACATCAGAGGGCAACTCCTGATGGGATAGAGGAGCAAGGAAATTGTTAGTTCCAAAGGTGTGTCCATGAATGATTGTGGGCTTGTCAATGCATGGAGAATTTTGGGTTGAAGAAGACATGGTTTTTGGTGAGTGAAGAATTATGAAGATTTTTTAGAGAATTGAGTTTTTGTGTTTGTGAAGAATATGAAGTCGAAAGTTTGAGTATTTTGTGTGTATAGTCGAATTAGAAGTATGACTTTGATTCGACAAGAGTAGAGGGAAACGTTTAGGTTGGGCTAGTAACATGTGGCAATTTTTGTTTGAGTGAGAAAATTAAGTAGAATAGATTACCGGGTAAAAATCATTATATGCACACCTTTTTAGATATGTAACGTGTGTCTATGTATAATATATAGTACCACTAATCAGAATTTGAATCAATTACTCAACTGATACAACTAGAAAACTAGTAAATTTGCATAAAATAATCAATCAGTATTTATGAAAAATAATATTCTGAAAACAATTTATGCTGACCTGGCATCAGGATTTTGACTTGTATACCTATCAGGATTTGACTTGGTCAAGATTTAACCATCTTTCAAGAATTGATCACTTGTCAGGATTTGATCAATCGTCAGGATTTGATCACAAGTCAGGTACTGATGCTGTCAGTATTTTACGTGATGTGTTTACTTCTCCCAGCTAATCATGCCCAGCTCATTTATGAGCTTTGTGAATGTTGCTTCCGGCAGTGGTTTTCTGAAGATATCAGCCAGTTGTTGATCAGTAGGAACAAAGTGAAGCTCAATTGTCCCTTCCATGACATGTTCTCTTATAAAATGATATATGATACTGATATGCTTGGTAAGAGAATGTTGTACAGTATTTCCTGTCATGGCCATGGCACTTTGGTTATCACAGTAGATAGGAATTTTTGAATAAGACAACCCATAGTCCATTAACTGATTTCTCATCCAAAGCAATTGTGCACAGCAACTACCAGCTGCAATGTACTCAGCTTCAGCTGTTGATGCAGAAATAGATTTCTGCTTCTTGCTGAACCATGAAACTAGCCTTCCTCCTAAAGACTGACAACTTCCAGAGGTGCTTTTCCTGTCAGTCTTACAGCCTGTAAAATCAGCATCAGAATAGCCACATAAACCAGAATCAACTTCTCTTGCATACCATAGACCAAGTGATGCAGTTCCTTTTAGATATCTGAATATCCTTTTAATTGCAATAAGATGAGGCTCTCTCGGATTTTCCTAAAATCTTGTACATAAACAAGTTGCATACATAATGTCTGGCCTACTGGCTGTTAGATATAGAAGTGAACCAATCATACCTCTGTAACTTGTGATATCTACTGCTATACCTTGATCAGGATCAAGCTTTATAGCAGTAGCCATAGGAGTTGTTGCAGTTGTATTGTCTTGCATATTAAACCTCTTTAATAGATTCTTTGTGTACTTAGACTGATTTATGAAAATGCCATCATTATCCCAAAAAGTAACTCATCTCTCCCATCATGCTCATTTGATACCTTGATTGCATCAACTTTGAAAACTTATCACACAACTTTCGATTAGTTGATCTAAATATAATATCATCTACATAAATTTGAACTAAAAGCAAGTCCTTACCATGATTTAAATAAAATAAGGTTTTATCAATTGTACCTCTTTTGAATCCACTTTCAAGTAAAACTGAGCAAGTGTCTCATACCATGCTCTAAGTGCTTGCTTTAGTCCATAAAGAGCTTTGTCTAATCTGTAGACATAATTAGGATGTTTAGGATCACCAAATCCTGGTGGTTGTTCAACATAAACTTCTTCTTCCATTTTCCATTCAGAAATGCACTTTTGACATCCATTTGAAAGACCTATGAGCTGCATAAGCTATGAAAATTCTGATTGCTTCAAGTCTTGCAACAGGAGCAAATGTTTCTTCATAGTCAATGCCTTCCTATTGAGAATAGCCTGTTGCCACTAGCCTTGCCTTGTTTCTGAAAATTGTACCATCTGAATTAGTTTTGTTCCTGAAAACCCATTTTATACCTACAATTGATCTGTTCTTTGGTCTAGGAACCAATTTCCATACTTCATTTCTTTCAAACTCGTTGAGTTCTTCTTGAATTGCCAGTACCCAATCTGTATCTTTAAGAGCATCTTTAACTGTCTTTGGTTCCTCTTTTGAAAGTAAGTTGTGAAACAAACATTTATTTTGTGCTGTTCTTCTTATTTTTACTCCTTCATTAGGATTACAAATAATCAAGTCAGGAGTGTGATCTTTGGTCCATTTCCTGATATGTGGAAGAGTTCTCCTAGTGCTTGATGCTCCCCCTGAATTGTGTGCCTCTTCAAATTCATTAGAAGCTCCCCCTAAATCTGTCTTGTCAACTCCTCATGAGATATCAGGATTTTACTCATGTTCTCCTGATGTAGAATCAGTATTTGTCTCAGGCAGATCAGTCTGAGAGAAGCCTTGTATTGATTCTTCATGATTTGTACTCTCAGTTGAACCATGCTATTGCTCCCCTTCAACATGTGCATGTTCATCAGGATTAGGATCATTATCAGGATCTAATAAAGTATCAGGATTTGGATCATCAGGATTTGATGACCCATCAGGATATGGTGCAGATTCTGACTTTGCATTTTCATTTGCAAAGATTAAGCTTTCATGAGAATAATCTTCAAAACCAAGAATCTTTTTATCATCAAACGTAACATTGATAGATTCAACAACAGTATTTTTCCTTAGTTGAAAACTCAATAAGCTCTTGATTTTGAATAGCCAACAAATATTCCTTTATCAGCTTTTGATTCAAACTTGCCTAGATGTTCAGTGTGAGTTTTGAGAACAAAGCACTTGCAACCAAAAACATGCAAGTGTTTTAGACTTGACTTCTATGCTTTAAGCATCTGGTAAGGAGTAACACCATGTCTGTTTATCAAAGTGATATTTTGAGTATAACAGACTGTGTTAATTGCTTCAGCCCAGAAGTATGTGGGAAGTTTAGCTTTTTCTAGCAATGTCCTCCCAGCGTCAACCAATGTTCTGTTTTTCCTTTCAACAAAACCATTTTGCTGAGTACCAGGAGCTGAAAATTGATGTGATATGCCTTTGTACTTACAGAATTCCTCAATCTTTGAATTTTTGAATTCAGTTCCATTATCAATTCTAAGAATTTTTACTTTGAACTTAGATCCATTCTCAATTAGCTTTACATGATCCAGGAGAATTTCTGGAGTTTCATCCTTCTTGTGCAGAAAATAAACCCAAGAATATGTAGTGAAATCATCAACAATTACAAGTGTGTACCTCTTTTTGTTGATGGACATTATATTTACTGGTCCAAAGAGATCCAGATGTAGCATGTTATATGGTTTAGTGATTGAAAATTCTATTTTGCTTTAAAAAGAAGCCCTTATTTGTTTGGATTTCTGACATGCATTACATAATCATCAGATGAGTAAAATATATTAGGTAGACCTATCACAAGCTCGTTCTTTGCAAGTTCATTTATTGCGTTGAAGTTCAGATGTGAAAGCTTTTTATGCCAATTCCAGCTCTCATCTACTGATGACTTACTTATAAGACAAGTAGCTTCTCCATCAGTATTTGCTTGTAGACATGCTTCATAAATATTTCCATGTCTTTATCCTTTAAGTACAATTTTCTTTGATTTACAATGAATCACATCACAATGAGATTCATAGAACACCACATGATAACCTTTGTTAGTGATTTGACTGATGCTCAACAGATTAATCTTCAGTCCTTTTACAAGAGCTATATTCTCAATTACAACATTTGAAATCACCAAGTTTCCATTCCCAATGTATATCCTATGTTTCCATCACCATAAGAAATATTTGGGTCTGCCTTCCTCTCAAATCCTGATAGCAAAGATTTATTTCCAGTCATGTGTCCTGAACATCCACTGTCCAAGATAAGTACATTTCTTCTGTTACCTTGTAACCAGAAATTTGATTAATTAGAAGGATTTTTAAGGACCCACACTTGATGGGCCCTTTTTTTGAACATCTTAAGTTTTTGTGCCTCAAATGTCTTTCTGACATAATTAATCTTATCTGGATTTGGTCCATCAGGAATAACCTTGTCAAGATTAACCTTATCAGGATTTGATCCAACAGTATTTACTCTGTCAGTAGATGATTTATAAGATACAACTCTAGTATCATTATCAGAATAAACTCTTTTATTAAATTTAGGCAAAGGATCATAATAGTTATGATATAATTCATGATAACTACTACAGGTATAAATAGAATGCCAACTACTACCACAATGGGAACAAGGATTTTGTGGTTTATAAAGTACTGCCCTACTCCTAACATCAGACTTAGGAATTGCAGTTTTCTTTTTCTTACTTCTCCTGCAATCAATAGCAAGATGGTTAGTATTGCCACAATTAAAGCAAACTTTCCTAGGAGCATCAGGAATAAAATTATAGTTATTCGCTTTAGAGATCCCTTGTTTTCCATTTCTGTTTCTTTTAGGACTATTTTTCTGAGGCTTTCCAGTTACCTCAGATATTTTCTTTTTCAACTGTCCTTTTGACAGTAGCCCTATGTTCTTTTGACTTTTCTCTGATTTCACAATCTTTTTCTTTTCCTGATCTGTAGATGTTGAACCCTTCTCAAAAGTAGATTTGGGTTCAGTTCTCCTAAAGTTACAAACTTAATAGGAGTTGTGTATGTTATCTCATTTCAGCATCTACATCATTATTTTCATCTACATAACCAAGACACTATTTCCAGTTTTTCTTAGTGATCATGCTATGAACCTTTTTACCTGAGTTTGTCCAAGTTTCAAAGGTTTTCCTTTCATCTTCTAGAACTTTCTCAAGCATATTGTATTTAATTTCAATTTGTTTTTCTGCATTCTTAGCTTTATCACATTCTTTCTGAATTTCATGCATGTTCAATAGATTAGATTCAAGCTTCTCATTTCTGTCTTTTAGCTCTACATTTTCTTTTACCAATCTATCATTCTCTAAGGTTTTACTCTTAAAGTTTCCATGAAGAATTTTGAGAAATGTTTTCAACTCAGACATGTTATCAGTATCAAAGTTAAAGAGTGAAGTTGATACCTTAGAATCAGGAGAAGCATTAGTGTCAAATCTAGCCATCAGTGCATAGCTTTGTTCTTCACTTTCAGAGTCTGTTGAATCCATCCAGTCTTTGTTTGATGTGATCAGTGCTTTGCTTTTGACTTTGTTATTCCTTGCCTTTTTGTATTCAGTAGCAAAGTGACCAATTTCATCACAGTTGTAGCACTTGATCTTAGATCTATCTACCTTTCCAGTCTTGTAGTCTTTATTTTCCTTTTTCCCAGAATACTTCGTATCTCCACCAGAATACTTCTTCCTGAAGTTTCTATTCTTCTGAGATTTTCTAAACCTCATTCTGTTGAAGCCTTTGACTATCATTGCAGCCATCTGCATGACATTAGGATCTGTCATGTCCACATCAATATCAGAATCAGTATCATCATCAGGATTTGATGATGAATCATCAGTATCTGATTCTGGTTGATAGTTCCTTCTCCTTGAACTTTCATTTGTCTTGGAAATAGCAACTTTAACATTTACATTTAACCTCCAGATCATGGGTTCTGAACATTCCATAAATTTCATCCAAAGAGACAACCTCCAAGTCATATGATATCTGATGATGGAAGTTTGTGTTTCCCATTCCTCATTTAAAGCTCTTGGAAACTTTGTATTTGAATCTTCAAGATCATACACTTTTCCAACCAGTGATAGATTGTTCAGCAGAGTAAGAAATCTATCATAGATGTCAGTGAGACTCTCATCAGCCTTGGCTTCAAACTGTTCATACTCCTGAATTAGAATAGCTCTCTTGTTCTTCTTAATGGCCATGGTTCCTTGACATTGAGTTTCCAATGCATCCCAAATCTCATTTGCACATTTTTCGGCTATCACCCTATTTGACAACACAAAGTCAAGACTGTTATGAAAAATATTTCTTACCTTTGCATCCTTAAGCACGGAAGCTTTCTCCTCAGCAGTCCATTCCTTCTTTCCTTCATCTGATAGTGTTCAGGAATAGTGGTTGATGTTTGTACTAGCTTTGTTGGAACTGGTGGTCCATCATTGATTATATCAAGATAATCAGGATCCGTTACTTCTAAGTGCATCAACATCTTTACTTTCCATGTTGGATATTCAGCTTTCTTCAGAATAGGAAATTTAATACTTTCATACTTGTTCAAAGAAATTTTTGATCGAATCTGATTTTGCTTTATTAGATTGGCTCTGATACCACATGTTGCCTAGTAAAGCACAATTGTTTAAGGGGGTTGGATACAATTGTGTATAAAGAAGACTGAAGTCTCTTATATTTATCATTCAGATTGCAAGACTTATATATAGAGTACAGGAGTTTTAAGATAAGTGATACATAAGCTATACGAGGCTATAGAGATCAGGTTGTTGCAGAATATCAGGAGGTTCAGTTTCAAACCATATCTGCATCACCGAGGTTGTTAACTTTATCATGTTTATTACCCTCCTTCAAACTTGACGTGGGGTAAGCCAGAGTCCAAGTTTGCACTTCAAACCATCGAAATGAGAGCGTGTAAGCGGTTTGGTAAAAATATTAGCAACTTGCTGAGAGGATGGAACAAATTGTGTCGTCAGCGTGCCGAC
>PHNY01117964.1:684-13201 GCA_003724115.2 Anethum foeniculum | reverse complement strand
GACATTTTTACAGACTTTAGATGTTACAAGTACAAAATACAAACTAAGATTACAATACAACTTACTCAGGGTTGTCAATTTGACTTAGTCTTGTTAAAATACAGGCATGTCTTGCACAACAGAGGCAAACGCAAACCCGCTCTGAAATGCTCTAAGGGGATCCCAGCCCACATATCCTCACCTCGGTGAAAAATCCTTTCCCCCTCTTCAGGTCTCTAATGTCAAACTCTTTAAGGATTTGGAAGGCATACCTCACGAAGGGCTTAAACTCTACATAAAAAACGCAGGGTTTATTAATGTACTCCAAGTGCCCCGGTTTTTTTGTTAAGATTGAGTCAGATAGGATATCCGAGCTCGCCCTATTTGAACAACTCTTCCTGTAAGATTTAAAATTATCCTCCCTTTTTGCATCCGGAGGAGTCATCTCGAATTTCTCCGAGCAGTCCAACCAACCCCTAGCGCTACCCAAACAACTCTTAGTTGGAACCTTCAAGGCAAGGCTTCGAGGGTTTCCCCCCTGCCTCACCTCCTCAGGCCCCAAGGAATGCACCACTGACTTCCCTTTGCCCACAGGTTTTACCCTAGACGTGTTTCCCGTACCAACTCCTTTCCCCGAACGACCCACTACTACCACTTTGCCTTTAGGGGCCACCGCTCTCAAAGGGGCAGCAGGAGTTATTTCCCAGATTCCCACCTCCCTTCTTTCCCATTCTAGTTGATCTTCGGTGCTCTCACTGCTTGAACTCTCTTCTGACTCTACATCCTCCCCCCTTTCGGAAGAAGATAACAGAGCATTCTCTGAATCCGTAGCACTCTCCTCACTCCTAGCCATTTCTTTTCAACAATCCTACAAATTCAAAGACAACGTTACTAGATATATTTTAAAATTGCTTCGTCATGAATATACCTAAAGAATGACCCAATTCATAATCAACCCCCTTCTGTGTTTTTTACAGACGCTTTTCTTACCATTCTATATCCAAAATTAGTCCTCTCTCTTATGAGTCCCCAACCCCCTTAAACCAACGAATACTATAACTATTGTCCCCTAAAAAAACATGAAAAACGCACGAAAACCATGCTATATGCTATCCTTGGAATACAATGAAGGACACAAAAGCAAAGATCTTCTACAATAAAGAAAAATTGTTAAATAAAAAGCATAGTGTTAGAAGTACCTTGATACTAAAACAAGGTTAACGACCGGACCGATGAGAGTTAACCCTCTTATGCTTTTTCTTTCCGAAAGCTTGAAGAGGATGAATCGCCCAATTTTGATATTTGCTTGACCCAAATAGAAAATGAAACAAGAAGGAAGTGAATCTTCAAGTTCTGTGTGAGTGTTTATATAAATATAGGGAAGATAAAATGATAATAATAAACTGGTAACCGTTCCCTCTCTTTTTTATTTTCTTGAAACTTGAAAAGGAATACCTACTCATTAGACTCTGGCCCACACCACTCCTCCTCTCAGCCGCTTT
The DNA here is from genome assembly GCA_003724115.2 of Anethum foeniculum. Lineage (NCBI taxonomy): Eukaryota > Viridiplantae > Streptophyta > Magnoliopsida > Apiales > Apiaceae > Anethum > Anethum foeniculum. Next base: position 11,720 of record PHNY01117964.1, on the reverse strand, counting down.
TTTCTCTCTCTCACATTCACCTTCCTGTCTACACTCTTCTCCAAAATTACGCATCCTAAACCGCCTTTCCTTTTCTTTTTTACTTTCCTCCGAATAACGGGTACCTGCATCATTAAAACGATTCTCTATGTAACTAAAAAAAAACCCTTTATTTACCTAATGTTTTTTATAAAAGTAACTTCCTAAAGAAACCTCTTTTATAAAAGGGGCAAATGATGGCTTATGTTCTTAACTTAGCCTATAGCAGAACATTCCCCACTAAACCTAGCTGTGGCTACGGCTCTGTCGTCTCCTACGGCCTACGGGGCAATGTCGCTACGGACATGTTTCCCTACGGCTCCTACTAACTCCACCTCACCCCTCGTCACCTGCTTCCTCTTAGTCACCCCGATTATCCGGGCTTCCTGCCACCTGCCATGCTAGTACCTGTCCTCATCACCTAGTCTACCCCCTAAGAGACGCCACGTGTCTCTCAACCCTTAAATCCTGGATGATGACTCACCTGAGAGGAAGATATAAAAGGATAAAAGAAAAAACCGACAAGGACTAACGAGAAAAAAGACCGAAAAAAAAAAGATACCTCTGATAATGACTAAAAACGCTACGGGAAACCATTGAAGTTCCTGACGTGCTTCAGTGAGATAGAACTATATAGTTCATGTGATGGACATGAAATCTGGCTTTTACATTGTGAACAGTTTTAAAGTTGGTCTCAAAACGTAAGAGTTCAAAAGTCGCAGTCCAAAAATTCGATTGAATACCAAGAAATGAAAAGAAAATCTAATTTCCAATCAGTTCAGCTTCTAAAAGAAATGAAATAACAGCAGACTAGTGAATTAAAAGCCTCATCTTTGAACTTTGTAATTGCAATGATAACAAACCCCAATTCAAACGAATCAGTTACAATGAAATTGCTCTAAAATGTTTTGAAAAGTAACTAACTAAGATGCGGCCAATTAATGTTCTGTCATAATTTAGCAAAACCAATTCTAATGAATGTATAAACATATATAGAAACTAAAAACCAGACTCGAAGAGTTGTGTTTGCCTGATTACCTAACTGCTTTAGAAACTAGTTCTAATCTAAATTTAGTGACACTGCCAAATGTGGGATGTAAATTCTGCTGTCATTTTAATCTTCTTAAATCTTAATGTGTTTTTTTTAACTATGTTATCAATCTTAGCTATGTAAGTATGGCCCATTTCTATTTATAATTTGTGTAGCTCAGCCACGCATAACGATTAACACATTTGTCCCGGAAATACAATGTTTATTTCCAGAAAGAAAACATAACAAATCTCTTGCTATAATTTGTTTGTATGTCATTTTCCTAAGCTTTATTTGCAAAGCCCAAAACAAAAAAGAATGATAATAAAAAGTGGAATATATATATATAACATAGAAATCTTCGTCACGTCACCTTGAATAGAAGCAGACAAAGTTGATTACTTGTTAGTACTTCGATGATGGCTAAGCATAGCTGCATAGTGTCAGTATATAAACACACTTGACATGTATATATATATGTACATGCTACACCTATTAACATTCACTAGTATCCTTCCATATATTCAATTTATAAAGTTATTGTCTTTACTCTTAAGGATTAACAAGGTTTGTTTGTACAAAATGGGCAGTGCATCATCAATGTTAACTCAGTATGACATTGAAGAAGTTCAACAACACTGTGACTGTCTATGTAAGCTTTTTTTACATCTTACAATTTGATGGGCTTCTTTTTCTTTCTTTCTTTTTTTTTTTTTTGGATGTTTTTGACTGATGTTGAATAATGGTTTGTTGATATAAAAAATTCGGTTAGTATCCCAGCAAGAAATAGTGTCTATGTACCAGAGATTTTGCCAACTTGATAGGACTTCAAAGGGTTTTATTTCTGCTGATGAATTTCTATCTGTACCAGAGTTCTCAGAGAATCCACTTTCCCAGGTTAGTATACTTCTCTAATTTTCATTTTTGGTTCTTGTTGCTGTTTCTTTGGCCCCGTAGCTTAGCTGGTTTGTTTCATTTGGTGGTTGTTTGGCTTGGGTTCAATGCTTGCTTTCATTTAATTTTTACTTTTTGCGAGCTTCTCATTTTTTTCAAACCTTCGAAAAATTATTCAAGTATTGCTACATTTTCGTAACTTTCTAACTCTTTTTCTCACAAGGAGGGCTCTTAGGTAAGTTTTACATGCACTTATTACCTTTCCAGACGCTACTTCCAATCGACCTTTAGTAACAAGAATGAGGGATATCCACTAGGCTAAGCATCTTGCATAAATACTGAATAGGTTTTTATTTTTATTTTTTTATCAGAGCTCCTATTCCTAAGGTTCTGTAATTCTTGAAGTTAGTTGTATGTGTAACTTTGTTTCTGTAAAATGCCTAATAGTTAATATGCTGGGGCATCTGCTTAAATTCTGATTGCTTTGGTTTTTTGATATTTTGTAGAGGCTACTGAAGATGGTGGATGGTTTGAATTTTAAGGACTTTGTAGCATTCTTGTCAGCTTTCAGTGCTAAAGCAAGTATGAAGCAGAAAATTGAACGTAAGAAATGCAATGCTAGCTTTGATTTTTTTTATGTTTGTTTCTATGGCAATAAAAGTAGTAGTTAATAGATGAAATTAGTGAATATGTAGCTGTCTATTTATGGCAATAAACCTCTGGAATTAGGTTCAAGTATGATTTACATACTATAGTGAATTGGTCAACTGTGTTCATTTATCTTTAATCCTGGAAAAGTTTGGCATGTACATTAACTTTAAAGTGCATTTTGAGTAACTGGTTTTGTCGGGAGTTCTGATAACTGTTATGTGTTTTTGCTTCAGATCATATAGTTATTTCTTTCAAAGCAGATTTTCATGCACACTGCAACCTAACCTTCTAAATTGTATTGTTTATTCAGTTATCTTCAAAGTATACGATGTAGGGCATAATGGGAAAGTGAGTTTCAATGACATTTTAGAAGTGCTTCAGGATTTGACTGGCTCGTTCACGTCAGATGATAAAAGAGAGGTATATAACCCAATTTTTCATTGTTACCTGATTAAATGTGTTCACAACATGAATAAAGGTCTGGCAAGTTCCCCATGCTCCCTAGGTTATAGATGTGCTTGGAGGTTTAGTCAGGCACAAAAAATATTTTATATATTCCTTAGTAATGTTATTGCGAGAGTGTCTACATTTTCACGCTTGTGATCTGTCTTTTATCAACTTTATTTTATCCATAGCTCTTCATTTTATCATTACTTGTTAATATGTCCAATGAGAACACCTGATAAAATTTTAGATTCTTGTAGTTAGCAACATATAATTTTAATCCGTCATATTCCCGTAGGCAGAAGCTGCTAGACAACAGTCTGATTAGGCAAAAACCTGAAATGGCGCAGCCAGCAGGCTGATAGCAATGCAAGAGTGTAGCTTGACCACCTTTGTCTACCTATTTTTGTTCACCAGTTTGTTTCATCATACCCTCTTATCTATATGTAAATTCTCCTGGAAACATGAATGGTTTCTGCAAGTTGCAACCAAATCTTAGGCCCTCGCAATGAAGAAGGCTATTGACCAGTATGATCTTAATTAGGCACAATCCTGAAACCACAGCATTATATATTAGTTATCCCTGTTACTTAACATTGTGACTTGATATTGCTATGGAACCAGTAATGCATCTATTACCTTCATGTCCAAATAAAAAGATAATGGCACAGCCAAAAATGGCTGAAGTGATGTTATCTCAGCATGCAGTACTTGGAGATATTGAGAACCTTAAAATTGAAACCTGTTCTTCATCCCTCAGTCTATCAATAAGCGTAATGCTCTTTGCCAGTTTGTAGATCAGGATTTGTGCAAATATGATCCCCTTTGTAATGCGACGGTTAGTTAAGACCTAAGAGCTTTAGTTATGTGTAGTGCTCAGGATTAAATCCTGCAGGGGTAACTTTGATAGAACTTCATATTATAATGAGTCATTAGATCCAGCAGTAGGTTCTGATACGAAAGGGTAACATTGTTCTTGGACACCCCGTTTTGAACTTTTGGCAGGAAGTTCTGAATGAAGTCTTGAAAGAAGCTGGTTATACAAGGAAATATCTTTAATTTCTGGATGAATTCATCAAGGTACTTCCAAATTCTGGCAATTTTTAGTTGATTGGATCAATAGTTGTCATGTTTATCAATGTATGGTATGTATTTCAAAACAACAGAACTACTACATCAGAATGTAATATGTTCCAGTCAGACGTAATCGTACTTAGGCAGCCAGATGAGGGGAGTAACTAAGTTCACTTGTACAATCGACAACTACTACGCTAGTCGGCTCATTTGAAAAGTGCAACCTTCACTGGTTAAAACAGTCCCTTGATAATGCCATAAATTACATTGCATATCAAACTAGAACTAGTACATGTAAGTTCAAAACTTTGCATTTGACTCCAAATCTACTAAACATGTACAAATTTTACTCACAAGTCAAAGATCCAGTTCAAGTGAATTGTTACAGTTAAAACTTAGTTTAAAATTTTACAAGCTGTTACAGTACTTAGACGACAGTCCACAAAAAACCATGGAATGCATGATTTTAGAATCATTTTGTAATTTACACAACACCAGACCGCATAGCGCAGTGGATTAGCGCGTTTGACTTCGGATCAAAAGGTCGTGGGTTCGACTCCCACTGTGGTCGTTTTTAAAGTATTTTTTTAATCGATCCTGATTGAAGTTCCATTCTTCCTATTGATTGAAGTTCCGTTCCATGCTTCCTTGCGTCATTTCACATTCATATTGTACATCGTTTCTTTCATGCCATCATTTTAAAAATTAGAACCGTCCATCCTTGTAATTAGTTTTTTCTTTTGCAAGGTCGACCATACAGATTTATACAATGAATAAATCAACTATCAAACTTGATTTACTATACTCTCGTAAATAGTTCACGTTTCTTGGTAAAAATACTCCATAAAGTCCAAAAATACGTTCTTATTTTATATTATCAGCTGTGTACCAAACTCAAGCACATCAACGTTTTAAATAATAAAAGCTAAAGTAGACATGCTCTGAAACCCTTCTCGATTTCCTCCTTGTCCAAGTTCTTCCCTATAAACACAACCTTGTTTACTCTTGGTTCATCCTTCTCCCAAAGCCGATCAGGTGAACCTTGAAATATGTCGTGAACACCCTGTACCAGACATTAATGGCTAAATAAGGAACCAGGACAGCATGCAAGTTGGGAACAATAACCAATAAACTATTATAGATTTCATAAAAACGCCACGAACACCAAAATGCCGTAAAAATGTAATCATGGATACTGGTTGTTTTTGAAAACTCTATTCTGGCATCATACGATCATTTATGCTTTAAATGTGGAGTATTTACATTTCTGATCGTCAATGTCTAAACTGTATTTAATTATTTAAAAGGAAGCCAAGCATATACAATTCCAGGTGTAGAAACTATTTACTTCTTTCATTGTAAGTTCGCTACCTTTCTACCAAGCATGGGGAAGAGCTGGTTGCATAGGGCGGGGTATATAACTAAAACAATAATCATGAAATGCTAAATAATATAAAGGCAAAAAATCATTTATATTTGGGAAGACTTTTAATTAAACTTTCAGAGACTCCTCGTTTCCTTGTATGAGAACATAAGAAAAGGAAAGCAGGATAATGAATAATAGTCGCATCTAGACAAGAAAAGCACATTAAATCAACTGGCCGAGTCTAAAGTAAATAATTTCTATATCTAAAGTATTACTAGACAATAAGTTTGTCAGGCGGAGAAATAAAATGTAGATTGGATGCACTTTTAATGGGAGTTCACCTGAAAGACAAATCTCTCATCCATCCCATCTACAGCAAGCAGGCCTTTCATTCGATATATGTCTTCAGATTGTTCAGTCAACAATGTACCCAACCACATGTTAGCCTGCAAATTTGTAGGATATTTAGTCATGCTTTTATACTGTGGTTCACATCAGTCTAGCTTCAACTTAACAACATTCCAATTAAACTATATATATTACCAACCTTCTCAAGATCTAAGGTCCCTTCACAGACTATGCTCATTGAAGAGACGCCGGGATCATGGGTATGATCATGGGAATGGTGATCATCATGATGTTCTGCAAATTAGTAATTAGGTTTAAAAATGCACCATGTTATGTCTTTATGTGACTAAAAGGAACAAGATAATGTAATATTAGAGTCAACACCAGAAAATTTATAGACTACGCGAAAGAGAATATTTCTGGAGAAGGAGATCTATAATGTAATATGTTCTAATACATAAAGTGACACAAAAGTGAATCTAGAACTCCATAACTTCATGTGGACAAGTAAACATTATATGGTTTAAAAGATTATTAGATGAAAACTGTTAGAATAGCAACAATAGCTAAGAAAAAAAATCCTTTCATATAGGTAACACGTGAAAAATGAAAATAGGATTCTTTTCCTCTTTAAACTAAAATTTGGTGCCAAAAAAACCCATTCCACGAACATATAAAAATGAGTTGCACTTTAACTTCAGACATTTATCATAATATAAAAATCGTATGTAAAAATTATAAAAAGGGATTTGTCTAAAATGTTTTGACAGTTATTAAAAAGAGATCTCTTTATGCCGACAGATGTACATATAAACACAGTAAAAGAAATTTCCTATCCATCATAACACTGTCAAGGAATTACCATGTCCGCAGTCACCTTCATGATGGTCATGGTCGTGATGATCGTGGTCGTGGTCCTGTTTGTGACTGGCATGATCCTCCTTTGAACCTTCAGCATCTACAGCACTCTCAATTCTGGTAAAAATTCAGATAAGCTAAATAGGTTTCCTCTATATTGAGCTTCAGAAGCACGAGGGACCAAATCATATGAATAAATGTCACTAAGGCTCTGTTTGCTGTACTAATTTCCAGCGTTTGTTAAGCTTCAGGAATATAAATTCCAAAAATCAAACAACACAGGAAAATTAGAAATTTTGGAAAATATTTTCCTGTGTTTATTTTTTATTTGGTCTCTGGAAAACATTATTTCCCAAAGGAGATAAAATTTCTCTGAAAAATGTTGTTCATTTTTGGAAAATGACTTTCCCTTTCCAAAAGAGGAAAAACATTTTCCGAACTTGAACATATTCTCACAATTTCAGAATATATTTTCCGGCAAACAAAAGGAACCTAAAAGCATTCCAGCACACCAAACTTATTTAATATTAGGCTTGTTTAGAAGACTACATATTTACATCACTTAAAAGAACCATGTACTCAATTATAAACCACATAATCATGATTATTACAAAATACTGCTTATTTTGGCCTAAAGAGGCCTATATTCTACAAATCATAGATGCAAGTTTAATTGGAAAATGGAGACAATGTTTACATAATATAATCGAACAACTCCAGCAATTTAAAAAAGTGAATATATTGAACAGGGAGGTAATAGTTTAAGTAAATAAGAAGTAATGGTGGACAACATTCAGTTAAAGTACAGCATGTTAGATGCTTGTAATTACAAATTTAATTACGGTCAATGTCCTATAGAAATATTTATCTGGCAATCAAATAAAAAAAAAATCTTTCAAGAAGTTCCAGATTGTGTATATATATGATAGTAAAATAACCAACATAAAGGATTTCATGAAGCAACATGTTGTCCAAACAGATGATAAGATTATGTTGGCTTCACACACAAATGCATGAGGCAGCAAACACACTAGGTATCTTATTTATTTGCCAAGCCATCAAACAGAGGTCTATCCCTCCTTTCCGAAAAAACTGATATATCAAAGCTATCCAACAAAGAGACTGCAAACTTCTAATCACATATAAGTTCCCGAAACATCTCATTACACATTACTTTATCAATTTTGCTATAATTAAGGCCAATAAAACTTCTAGTTTTCTTTCTTTCCTGTTTGATTAAGTGTCAATTTACATGTGATAATCGGGCCATTATTTATTTATTTGTTATATTTTTTTCCAAGTAATAACCTCACCATTATTGTGAACACATATACATTATTTTATTTGGGTTTCTCATTTGAGGCATAAATAAACCGTACAAGTACAACTATTAACAAAAAGTGGGCAGCCAAATAAACAAAGTTAAGAGTATAACCTTTCCAAGTCAAAGCCTCCAATCCCGAGAACATAATCCAAGTCAACTTTTCCAAACTCTGTCCGCTTTAAATTCGCCATCGTATTTATGATCTGTAAATAATTAAATTTTAATAATCTCAAAAAAAAGTGAAAAGACAAAACTGAGAAATAAGCAACAAGAAAGGAGACTTACTCTAATGCGCTTAGTCAAAGAGGCAATATCCGACTCCCCAACAAGATCAGTCTAACATCAATACAAAAGAAAGAGCGGTCATTCTCATTCCTTAAAAGTGTAATAAAAATCTACATCCAAAAATAAACTTTTTATAGTAGTCATAGCTCCCTAGAGAAGTAGTCAATGTCATGGCCAAAGGGACCTCCCCTTGATTAGTGACTAATAGGAACTTATTGTTTCAGCAAATCTGATTTTTATAACAAAGATTGAATTTGTTGCTTAGCATACTAAATGTGGAAACACATTTGGAAAATTAAAATGTGAACCAACTTTTAAAGTGATTCAATTTGTTGCTTAGCATACTAAAGGTGGAAACACATTCGAGGATTAAAATGTGAACCAACTTTCAAAGTGAGGAAGCACTCTAAAACCCAGATGAACTTTAGAGAGAATTCAAAATCAATCAGCCACAGTAGTTGTAGTTGGAGCAGATAGTAAATGAGGTGCAAATTTAGCCCAAATAGAATTGGCTATCGAGAGATCTCTAAGATCCTTTTCCAGCCACCTTCCCCTGATTCTTGGTGTTTAAGCTTACATCCATTCTGGTAATGGTTTGATCAGAATGCAAGTTTTTAATACCAACACTAAATAGAAACTTGTACATGCGTCTACCAATAATTGTGATAATTGCGGGGACAATTATTTACAGACATATTGAGAAATCTATCAGTGATAAGCTCAACTACAAGGGGGGCTCTGATTTTTATATGAACACAACAAATTACCTTGTTAACTATAATGCGATCAGCATAAGCTATTTGCTCTATTGCCTCATTGACAACTCCTTTTGGCTTAACCTCGTCAAGGTGAATAGTGGCGTGCTTTGCATCTACTAGGGTTACAACACCATCCAGTTTGACATTGTTGAATATATCTTCCTCTGCATAAAATGTTTGAATGATGGGTGCCGGATTTGCAAGTCCTGCAAATTTTGAATAAACATGCTTGTTAAGCACAATTATAGCACCATAAACCCAGATCATCTGGCTACTAAAAACAACTATTCACTTTGAAACAAAAGAATCAGTTATACAGCTGCAACATATGTAAGATGGTAACAAGACATACTTTAACAAAGTTTTCTTGTTAAGACACTCTAAACAACAGGGAAAATCCTAACCTGTAGTCTCTATAACTATATGATCAAATCTCCCCTTTTTTGTTTCAACCAATTCTGCTATCATTCTGACAAGATCGCCTCTGACTGTGCAACACAAACACCCATTATTGAGCATGACAATGTCCTCGGCCACAGCAGTTTTTGCAGCAACCAAAGAACCGTCAATGTCCACTTCACCATACTGCAAAGAGAAGCCAGAAGAAAATAATTATTCTCCCCTCATAAACAAGTACTCCTTCGATCCAAATTTAGTTCCACATTTGACTTCCACACATATTAGGAAATAATATAATTTTTACCCAAGTATTAGCAACAAAGAAGTGTTCACAACTAATATATACATATAATCTGTGTGTGGGTTATACGAATATGCTGTTAACTGAAAAAAAGTAGGAACATTATAGTATCATCAACATCACTTAGATATATGCTGATTACATGGACAACAAAAAGAATAACACATACCTCATTCTCAATAACTGCAATGCGTTTCCCATGATCAGCAGTCAAAATGTGGTTAAGCAAAGTAGTCTGTTCAAAAACATCCGAACCGTGTCATAATATCAGTACAGACGTTCATTAATTCAATTCATATAAAAAGAATAGGAAATTATGTGATGAAAGAATAAACCTGAGCAAGAAATACATAAACTGCAAAAACTAATAGACATACAAATGTCAAAGTCAAAGGAAAACACAAATTTTCTCAGCTGAAATGAAAAAGGTTTCAACTTTGATGTGAGAGAGAGAGAGAGAGAGAGAGTTGTACCTTTCCAGAACCAAGAAAGCCAGTGATAATAGTAGCAGGGATACGATTATCAGGAGGAATCTTGGTGAGAACATCAGAAGAATCTTGGTCAGTAGCAGTAGCAGAAGTAGAGAATAATCTGAATCTACGAGAAGAGAATTGGTTTGATTTCAACAACAAAGCAGAGGGTTTGAATGTAATTTGGGAGGAGGGTAAATTAACAGCCTTGCTCCTCCTTAAAAATCTAAGATTAGGCTGACGACGAGCAGTAGATGTATGTAAGATATCTAATGTTCGAAAGGTAGCGGTGGCTATTTCCATTGATACTGTCGCTGCCATTTCTTTGCTGCTTCTGATAAGGGGAGGGAGGAGGACAAGGTTTTGGTTTTTTTGGCGTTAGCCACTGGTCAATATGTAATACTCCACTAGGGTTTATATGTTAATTTTATTATTATACGAAAATATTTTAAACTTAATTTCAAATGTAATTCATGGTGGTGTTCAACAATGTAAAGGAAATATATGTACTTTTTTATATAATTATAATCATACATTTTAATAATGATATTCTTAATAAAAGAAAGAAAAGCGAAAATCGTTGAATCAAAACTTGAAGGAAAAAATTATTTTTGTTACCCGAAATTTTTGGAAAATGAGATGTTTTAGCTAAAAAAGTTAGAAAAACTAACATGTTTTAATTGAAAAATGTAATCGATATTTTAGTTGAAAAATATAATTGATTAGTTAATTTTTTAATAATGATATTATTAATAAAAGACCGAAAAGCGAAAATCGTTGAACCAAAACTTTCAATATTTTATCTATTATATAATA
>PHNY01117956.1:956-15119 GCA_003724115.2 Anethum foeniculum | reverse complement strand
AAAAAATATATAAGAATCGTTAGATTCACTATAAACGATATTGTGAAATATAACAATTAACTATCTAAAATTTGAATCCGTTAACGTAATACAAAAATATTTATATCATTAATTTCAATAAAACATTTTTAATATATTATTTATTATTATTTATTTTTATAATAAAAAATGATTATTATATAAATATTAAGATTACAAATGTTATAATCAGCCCCGTGCGATAATCAGCCCGTGCATTATATAAATATTATATAAATATTAAAAATACAAATATTATATAGGCTAGTATTATTTATATATCACTTTTTCATTTTAAGTCATAATTTACTTATTTTAAGAAAAAACTTTCCTGATGAACGCTTAGTTAGAACCCGAGAACCCGATTTGGGGTGTCAGAGAAGGACACTAGTAACTAAATTTTGGGACCGGCTGATTGATTACTTCTTAGAAGTTAGATCAGAACGTGCTTATGTCTGGTAGTGTCAAGTAGAGTATCTATCATGAGTTATTTCGAGTGTCCTTGAAATGGGTGGATTAACTAATTAATTGCTCAACTAATTGGAGTACGGACATGGCCCGTTTTGATCAACTGTAAAACTGGTTAAAACACAACTTTTCGAAAAATCGGGTAAAACGGGACTAAACCGTTGAATCGGGTCAAATATTAACCGAATCAGTCAAGATTTTATAAAATTAATTTAAAAGAAAAAATTAAAATTCAAAAAAGTAAAACATATATTAAATTATTAATTTTGTGTTTCATAACTCAGATCACGAGGATTACTAAACTATACTATTTAATATGAGCAAAAGGTAACCCTTAAGACATAATTAAAGATATATTAATTATGTAGGGAAATTTACGTCCAAGGCCCAAACACGAACACGGATATTTACTGTTCGCGTCCAAGATCTACTCATAATCACGAACGAAGGCCCACCAAGATGACCCGGACTTAGGGTCCAACACGTAACCGGCTCATCCGAGGAAAGATCTAGAATCCACTGCCTAAAGGAGTTCTGGTTACCTTATATGAAGGAATCATACTTACCTTATATCAAGGAAACTTGTCCACCAAGTCTCTGAATCATTATCTAACCCTAGGTTTAAACACATATATAAGGGGCCTGACTCCACCTCAGAACTACGTATTGGCTTGATTCTTTATAATACAGAGATACGTAGGCATCTCATGAGCACCGTGTAGTCTTGAACACGAGTGCATCCATTAAAGCTCGAAGCTCAAAAACCCTAGCATTAATTACGCACAAAACCCTAGATCTATTTCACAACATTTGGCGCCGTCTGTTTGAATAAGATATCAACATGCAAGAACACGAAGCCATCCCGAAAAACCAACTACTACTCGCACAGTAGCATCCATCATTGAGATTCCACCACACTCAAACTACGCCTCTTAAGAAGGAGACGTTTCCGTGGTGACAACGGATCCTGTTCAAACACAAGGGACGAATCCCCCAATTCAAGATCCGATTCCTCAAAGGGACGAATCCCCAAACTCAGATGGTGTATACACCATTGAGCACTCAAGCACCTGGATTCCAGATGTCTACAACCGCCATCCCTTCGAGAACTAATCCTAACCCCACTTATGTGATGCCCTACATCTCCGACGTCGGAGGAAGCGGACAAGCACAACAGCACGAGTACATAAGAGGCTTGACCCCCATCCCTGAAGGACGTGACTACCCTGTTCCTTATACAAAGAATGATGGTACTGAACAATCTTCGGAAGAAACGTCGTCCCAGGAAGGAGACGTGCTGGCAAGGAGACTAAACCCGGGGGCACTCTCAATCATGAAGGGCTCAAGGAACAACCTCACAAAGCATTCAAGAAAGGATTAAGGCTCATGACTCTCAATCATGAAGGGCTCAAGGAACAACCTCACAAAACATTCAAGAAAGGATTAAGGCTCATGAGGTCGAGATCCAAAAGCTGAAACAAGACATGGAGAGGGGATAATCAAGGAACACGCTGACTTTAGGAATGTCAAGGAATAGACCTCCCATCATAGATATGGAAGATCCACCAAGAAGTAGGAGGGTAGTTACCCCTAGGGGTGATCCCCATGACTTAATGCCTCTTGGAGATCCCAATGATCCAAGAACCCCATTCACTGATGAGATCATTAATGCTCATATCTCAAGGATGTTTAAGATGCCCACCATCAAAGCATATGATGGAAATGGAGATCCGGCCAATCATGTAAGGACGTTCTCAAACGCCCTGTTATTTCTGCCCGTCAACGACGTTATCCAGTGTCGGGCATTTCCTCAAACAATGGGGGGCATGGCCCAACGATGGTACAGTCGTCTACCCCCAAACTCCATTGAATCCTTTAGAGATCTCAGTCAAGCCTTCATAAGGCAGTTCATAAGTGGAAGAGTGCACGAGAAGAGTTCGGCATCTCTCATAAGTCTCGAACAAGGAGTAAAGAAGTCCTTGAGAGACTATTTGAATCATATCACAAAAGAGGCCCTGAAGGTCCCGGATCTAGATGACAAAGTGGCCATGATAGCCCTGCAGCAAGGAACTAAGAACGAGCACTTTAAGATGTCCTTGGCCAAGCGTGCACCTGAGAGCATGCTGCAACTCCAAGCGAGTGCCGGGAAGAATATCGAGGCTGAGGAAAACATGAAGAAGGTTGTAACAAGTAATGAGAAATCGGGCAACATGAAAAGGAAATCGGAGCAAGAGTATGATGCCAAGGACAAGTATCCTCGAACTGGAAAAAGCTCAGACACTGCTCCTAAGAAAAATCAAGGACCAAGTTCACTGAGTATGCAAGGTTGAACGCTCCAAGGAGCCAAATCTTGTTGGAGATTAAGAAAGATAAAGAGTTTAGATGACCGAAGCCACTAAGGAGAGACCCCGAGAAGAGAGATAAGAGCCAATATTGTAGGTTCCACAAAGATGTTGGTCATGACACCGACGACTGTAGGCAACTCAAGGATGAGATTGAGTATCTGATCAGTAGAGGAAAATATGGCAGATTTACGAAGGGTGAAGATGGCGGAGGCCAGAGAAGAAACAACGATCGAAGGGACAATGATCATTATCGAGATCATAACCCACAACCCCGAGGACCAGTGATCAACATAATCTCTGGAGGCCCAAGTGGCCAGGACAACCAAGAGCTCTCGAAAAGCTTATGCACGAGAGGTGATGAACATAGTTGGAGAAGCTCCGAAAGGAGCCAAGACTGAAGTAGCACTTGGATTTGATGACTCTGACCTTGAAGAGGTAAAGTTCCCCCAAGATGATCCTCTAGTTATCACCCCGATAATTGGAAATTGTCCGGTCAAATGAGTCCTTGTAGACAACGGAACATGGTTGAACATTCCGTTTCACGACGCGTTCCTGAAGATAGGATACAACGACTCTCAGTTGACCCTTTCAGACGTGCCCATTTATGGGTTCAATGGAGTAGAGTCGAAAGTTGAAGGACTAATTCAACTTCCAATGACAATTGGGGAAGAGCTGAGAGAGGCCACTCAGATGTTAACTTTTCTAGTTGTCAAGGCATCATCTACCTACAACGCAATCCTTGGAAGGACAGGACTTCATGCGTCAAGGCCGTACCTTCTACATACCACATGAAACTCAAGTTCCCAACCAGAAACAGTGTGGGTGAAGAAAAGGGTGATCAAAAGATAACCCGAAGTTGTTACATGGCCGCAGTAAGGCCTGATGGAACCGGGGGGCAGGTCCTCCCAATAGAAGACATGGACGTCCGAGAAAACGAGAAAAGTAGAGGGAAACCAGCTGAGGACTTGGTCCCGATCTCCCTAGACTTGTTAGACCTGGATAAGGTCACTTACATCGGAGCGTCTTTGAAAGAGCCCCTGAAGGGCCGATTGATTGGATTCTTGCAAGAAAATAGTGATGTGTTCGTTTGGACGGCCGCTGATATGCCTGGGATTCACCCCGAACTCATAACTCACAAGCTGAATGTCGATCCAACATAGAAAGTGGTCAAGTAGAAGAAACAGACTTATGCTCCGGATAGGCTGGAAGCTATTAAGCAAGAAGTCGAGAAAATCTTGGAAGCTGGATTCATCGAAGAAGTCAAATTCCTTGAATGGTTGGCAAACCCTGTCATGGTCAAGAAAGCTAACAGAAAATGGAGGATGTGCATTGATTTCACTGACTTAAACGATGCATGCCCTAAAGACTGTTATCCCTTACCAAGGATTGACATCATAATCGATGCCACTACTGGGCACGAGATGCTGAGCTTCATGGACGGTTTCATCGGCTACAATTAGATCAAGATGCACTAGGACGACATCCAAAAGGTATCTTTCATGACTGATTTTGGTGTCTTTTGTTATCTTGTTATGGCCTTTGGGTTAAAGAATGCAGGAGCCACATACCATAGATTGGTGAATAAGATATTCGTCTATCTAATCGGGAAGATCATGGAGGTCTACGTTGCTAACATGATCGTCAAAAGCCTAGCTAAGGCCGACCATTTTGATCACCTTAGAGAGGCATTCGAGGTGTAAGACACCACAAGATGATGCTGAATCCTGCCAAGTGTTATTTTGGCGTAGGTTCTGGAAAATTTTTAGGTCACATGGTCTCGAACGAGGAAATGAGGCTAACCTCGACAAGATTAAAGCAATCCTCGATATGGAACCACCACGCTTCATAAAAGATGTTCAAAAGTAATTGGAAGAATAGCCGCTCTAATGAGGTTCATCTCCAAATCATGAGACAAGTGCCTTCTATTCTTCAGGACTTTGAAGAAAGTAAAGAATTTTGAATGGACAGGTGAGAGCCAAGAGGCCTTTGAACAGTCAAAGAAGTACATGACTGACCCCGTTGTTGACCTAACCAAGTCCAGAAGACATTCTCTATCTCTACCTTGCAGTTTCTGAGCAAGCAGTAATTGCTGTCCTAGTAAAGGAAGAAAAGAAGGTCCCAAAACCAGTTTACTATATGAGTAGGGATGGGCATTTCACCCGCACTGCCCCTGCCCGATCCGATCCCCGCCCCGTTCGGGTTGGGTATTCGGGGAATTTTTCGGGTTCGGGGCGGGGAGCGGGGAAAATTATAAAAAAAATTCGGGGATCGGGGCGGGGTCAGGGATTAGGGTTTCCCGGTCCCCGTTTATCATATTTTAATGTAAATAATTAATATTTTATATGTATATTAATTAAATTATTATGAATAAATATAATGTATATACATTCTTAAACATTAAATATATTAATTTTTTTATTATATTAAAATTTCATAGTAGAATATCATTTATAATAATTTTAATATTATATATATTATAAATACATCTAAATTCAATATCTTATTTAAAATATGATGTTAAATTTAAAACATATTTATGGATAATAATTTATTAAATTATTTTTATTAAAAATCTATTAAAAAATATATAAAATATTATTTGATAAAAGATATTAAAATCCTCGATTATCCGCGGGGATCCCCGTTCCCCGTTCGGGGCGGGGATCGGGGAGCAAAATAATCCTTGTTCGGGGATCGGGGCGGGTTCGGGGAGCGGGTTAGAGTTCGGGGATCGGGGGCAGGGATAGCACTACCCGACCCCGGAGTGACCCGATGTCATCCCTATATGTGAGCAAAGTGCTTCATGGAGTAGAGTTAAACTACTCTACTACTGAAAAATTTGCACTTGCCCTAATAACTGCTTCAAGGAAGTTACAACCATACTTCCAAGCACATAAGATGAAGTCCTGACGGAATAACATCTTAGAAACATTTTGCACAGCCCGAAAGCCAGTGGTAGGCTCATCAAGTGGACAATTGAGTTGGGAAAATTTGACATCAAGTATAAGCCTCGAACATCCATTAAGGCTCAGGCATTAGCTGACTTCGTGGTTGAATGTACCATTGACAACCAAGAAGTCGGGGGGAAAGAGGTAGTAACCCAAGAAGCCAAAGAACCTGAAAACAAAAAGGAAGAAGAAGGCTTGACTCTAAAAGAGTACTAGATTCTCTTTTTTGACGGAGCGTCCAAAACAAAGTCTGGTGGTGCAGGCCTAGTCTTGTAAAGCCCTGATGGGTTCATGATCGAATACGCTTTGAAGTTGGATTTTCCAACAACAAATAATGAAGCAGAGTATGAAGCCTTGATAGTCGGTTTAGGTTTGGCCAGAGCCGTGAGGGCCAAGAATCTTAAAGTCTGTGGAGACTCGAGGCTAGTGATTTCACAAGTTAATGGGGAGTTCGAAGCCAAAGACGAAACAATGGCTAGATACCTGAAAGTTGTGAAAGGAATACTAACTCAGTTTGATGAGTGGTATGCAAAACACATCCCGAAAGAAGAGAACACTACGGCCGACGCATTATCTAAGTTCTCTTCTTCTGAGATTGTGAATTACCCAATGAGCATCTACGTACTTTCAAGTCTTGAGGACCCCTACAATTGACATCATAAACTTGGTAGCACCAATTGGTATATCAAGCTGTTGGATTGATCCCATCAAGAATCACCTTGAAACATGATGGCTCCCTGACAATGCCCAGGAGGCACGTAAGTTGTTAGTCAGAGCGCTGAGATACTCATTGATCGAAGGTCTCCCTTACAAGAGGTATTTCATCATCCCATATTTGAAGTGTCTGAGACCTCTAGAAGCAGATGAGGCACTCAAGGAAGCTCATGAAGGAATTTGTGGACAACACTTGGGGGGCAGAGCCCTCGCTTACAAGATAACTCGGTTAGGATTCTATTGGCCAACAATGCTGGCTGATGCAAAGGCCTACGTGAAGAAGTGTAGCAGGTACTAGAGGCACATTCCTATAGTTAGACAGCCCCCCCTGAGGGGCTAACGTCGATCAACTCTCCTATCTCCTTTGCAATGTGGGGAATGGACATACTTAGCCCTTTCCCTGTAGCATCGGGATAAAGGAAGTTCATTGTGGTAGCAATTGACTACTTTACAAAGTGGATTGAGGCTAAGGCATTAGCCAAGATAACCACTAAGCAGATAGCATAGTTCTTTTGGGAGAATGTGATATGCAGATTTAGAATCCAACGCATCTTTGTCATAGATAATGGGCGACAATTCGACAACGAAGAGTTCAAGGAGTACTATAATGATAACAACATAGAACTCCGCTTCACCTTGGTCGCCCACCTACAGGAAAACGGGAAGGCGGAGGTCGCTAATCGAATAATCCTTGATGGACTAAAGAAAAGGGTGGAACGCCCAAGGAACACTTTGGAAATCACCCATGCATCACCAAGGATTGAAGCTTATGAACCAGAAGCTAATGAAGAAGGCATGAGGCTAGCTCTCGACCTCATTGACAAGGTCAGAGATGAAGCCAACGGCCACAATGTATAGCATCAAAGAAGAACCTCCATTTGTTATAATAGAAGGGTTAAAGAAAGATTCTTTCGACAGGGAGACTTGGTCTTAAGAAAGATCAAGGCCTCTGAATTCGGTGAGAAAGGGAAGTTCTCCCCAAACTAGGAAGGCCCCTACAAGGTCAAGAAGACACTTGGACGAGGATCCTACAAGTTAGAAACCTTCAGTGGTGACGGAGTGCCTTGCACTTGGCACGCTTCAAACCCGAAGGTTTATTATGTATAGGGCATGAGAAACACGCTCTTAGTATTTATAGATATATGAATAAGGTCGATAAAACCATTTCTCAGCTTATATAAGGGTTAAACCCATTTTCCAGGATACTGAATATTTATGCATGTTTGTTTTGTTTACCTTGTCTATTACTATTTGAAAGCATCTAACAAATGCAAGTCTGGAATGACCAAGTAAGATAAAAGGCAAGTAAATAACCAAATGAAAAGTGCATAGATAAAATCCTGAAGGATCGAAAGTCAAGTCCCGAAAAACAACACGAGTTCAAATTACAAATACTTAAGTCCAAGAAGGACCCCAAATAAAATCTGAGTAAATAAAGTCCACATGTGGCAAATTAAGCCATGCAAGGCTGTAGCTTCACTCTTCCGAAGAGTCCTCTTCCTGGCCACCTTTTTTGCTGGCCTCTACATCATCCGAGTTCTCATAGCTCTCAGAGGAAGAGGACTTCTCGTTCTACATCCTCTTCTCATGAATAGGCTCACGGATCTTCCCGTGAAGGGGTCCTTTAGTTCCAGGGCTCTTTCTAGCAGGAGCTCTACCTTTAGAGCTAGAACCTCCATGACTTGAGCTCGACTTTGAAGTAGCCTTAAGGCTGGAGCCGGAGGGTTGCTCAATGATGCCCGCCATAGATTCCGTCCAAGGGTTAGGAAAGTCTCCAGATTCACCATACCAGGGTGGACAACGTGGATTGCATTGACAGCCTTGTCCCAACCAAGTGACATGTTTGCTGGGCGCATCTCATCATCATGCTTATCTATGATCTTAGAAAAAGCATTTGACTCATGCTAAACATCTATGAGCTTCTGGAACTCTAGTGTTTTCTTTATGTTGACGCTATTAAACTTCTCCTCGAAATGGACAGCTTTATCCTCGGCCAAGAGTGCCCTGGATTCCTATTCGTGGGACTCTTCCATATACTTGTTCTTATCCTTCTCTAGGGCGATGTTCTCGTTCTGAATCACGTGGCTCTGGGAAGCTGCTGATGCAAAGTAGGCTTTGGCCTGGAAAAGAAAGGAAAAAATAAGATAAATACCTATGTAAATAGGTAAGAACAAAATACGAAGAAGTAAAGGCTACCTGGTAAAGGGCGTTAGCCCCTAGCATCTCTGACTCAAGTAAACGCTCCCCAGTAGTGACATGAACAAAGTCGGGAGGAGTGATTGAGCACTTAGACCAATCCAAAGCAAGATGAGTATTCCCAAAAACTGAGTCCTGGGCACAGATACCCCACGACAGCTCAAAATGGGTCTTCAAACTTCCATCGGAGCTTTTGGTCCTCTTCTTTCCTGCAGTAGGGCTATGGTTCAAGAAGTCGGGAATCTTCGGAGAAAGATGAATAACAACTTCCTCGGCTCTCTTGATCATACACCTAGTAGGCACATCGCCTCTGGAGTTGAAATCCAAGGCATCAGCAGCTGAAATGAAACAAGAAAAGCATTGGAATAAGAAGAAGGTGTCATTTTAAGACAAATATGAAAAGATAAATACCCTCTATAGATAGGCCAGCCTCTACAAGTTTCCTCTCGGTCACGAAGAGCCGATAATGGGATTGGCCGTCGTCGCTGATAAGCCTGTCACGAGCCATTAGCTTCGTAGTGTCAAGGTTCAAAATGAAGTGAGAGCTGTCAACCGTGTTGTTGAAACTACTCCTGAAATACTCCCCCCAGTCTCCACCTTTCCACTTAAGAATAAGGAACTTCTTGTTCCAATTGTGGTTGGAGTCTGGAAGAGAGTAAGAGTTTACAATATGACCAACTCCTGGTCTATGTTGCATCTGGACCTATCCAACTTTCTTTAATGGAGAATTCTTCATCATGAATATGCTTCTGAACAAAGAGGTATTCAGTGGAATTCCAAGTTGAATACACCCTGTTGTAAAGACCATTATGAATGCCCTAGCATTTAGGTATAACTGACAAGGATGAACCTTGAGTTCAGCTAGCAGTTTGAGAATGAATGGATGGACAGGGAATCTGAGTCCTGCATCAAGAGTCCCTTTGAACACACAAAGCTTCTCTGGGTTCCAATTGCATATTTGGTCATTGGGAGCCGCCGCGCGGACTCTAACCCAATCCGGAAAACTATACTTATTCTTGATTTCTTCCACTTGTTCCTCGTCTAGAGAACTCGAATGGTTGAAGGGGTCAAGAAGAACGTTACTCGGAAATTCATCCGCAACGCGTCTAGTAGAAACTTTAAGATGTTATTGCAATGGTTTAAAGACAATGATGGAAGAAGAGATTTACCTTCCATTAACCTAGACTTCCCTCGCTTGGGCAGCATTCAGTCATCGAGGAAGAAGGTGCACTACCTTCACTTGACATCTTCTTAGTTTGAAACCGGAAGATAAAATAAGCTTTAGCTAGAGAAAGAACTTGTAAAAGATTTGAGAAATGAAGAAGTGAATAAAAATGAACATTTCTCCCCTTCTTTTATAAGGAAAAAGGGACCTGTTATAACAGGTCATAACACAGGCCGGTTCGCGTTAGCAGGTTATATACAAGTTACAACAGTTAAAGCAACTTAGTCGGTCGATTAAATCTAGAGAAGGACAAAATAATCAATCATATACTCGATAAAATACTAAGTATTGAATGAAAAATCAGAGCGTATTGGGACTGAACTAAACCCAAGGATTAATCTAAAGAAGAAAATTAATTACACTAATCATTAAGATTAACAATGAGATCAGCGAAAAGATTGGAGAAAAGTTTCTAAGGAAATGAAATTTTTTGGCCAACCTATAGCCACAAAGACGCCTAAGGAGGCCCGGCCGACCAGGCTCCCATGGAGGCCCTACGACCGACCAGGAGTCAAGGACTCTACGTGTGGATCATCCTCCGTCGCGATTGAAATGTTTTGGTTCAAAAATGTTCACCAACGCGACGAGACGACCACGAAGAAGCCCGAAGGCGCCCAAGGAGCCCCGGCCGACCAGGGGAGGGACCATGCTCCAATGGAGGCCTTACGGCCGACCAGAAGTCAAGGTCTCCACGTGTGGATCGTCCTCCATCGTGATTGAAACATTTTGGTTTAAAAACGTTCACCGACATGACGAGACGACCACGAAGACGCCCGAAGGCGCCCAAGGAGGCCCAACCGTCTAGGGGAGGCCGACCAGGAGTCGAGGACTCCACGGGTGGATCGTCCTCGATCGCGATTGAAATGTTTTGGTTCAAAAACGTTCACCGACGCGACGAGACGACCACGAAGACGTTCGAAGAGGCTCGACCGACCAGGGGAGGCCAACTAGGCTCCTATGGAGGCCTTACGGCTGACCAGGAGTCAAGGACTCCACGGGTGGATCGTCCTCCATCGTGATTGAAATGTTTTGGTTCAAAAACGTTCACCGACGCGACGAGACGATTACGAAGACGCTCAAGGAGGCTCGGCCGACTAGGCCCCAATGAAGGCCTTACGACCGACCAGAAGTAAAGAAGACCTCGACAGAGGGTCCTTCTGAGGTCCAGAGGTAACCTCGGACGGAAAATTTTCAAAAAATGAAAATTTCCGTATTTCTAAATTAGTCTTAATTATGACTGATTAGTGAAATTTAATTAGTAATTAGCCCCGATTAGGGCCAATTAACCACAATTAGGATCGATTAATGATTTCCAGTTCAGAATTAGCATGTATTAAGGTTAACTATCAACTTGTACATGAAAATTAGTCTCGATTAGGGTCAATTAAGAACTCTCGCCTAATAATTAACCTTTGTTAAGGTTAAAAGGTGACAAACAGCTATTCTAAAGCCCCAATTAGGACCGATTAACGTAAAACGTTGCTTGATTAGCCTATGTAAAGGCTCAAAGCATCTTACTAAAGATAGGAGTCACTGTGAATGTGTAGGTCGCTCTACACTTTGCAATATGACCGAACCCAAGAAGGGACGAAATGGCCCCGAGTCAAGCAATGACCATTATAACTTCTACGAAAATTCGAGAGATTTTCCCAAAAGTTGGGGGGCAAATGATATGGCAAAAAGTAATCGTTAAGACATAATTAATGATGTATTAATTCTGTATGTAGGAAAATTTACGTCCAAGGCCCAAATACGAATACAGATAATTACTTTTCATGTCCGCAGTCCACTCGTAACGACGAACGAAGGCCCACCAAGGTGACCCGGACTTAAGGTCCAGCACGTAATCGGCTCGTCCAATGAAAGATCTTGAATTCACCGCATCAAAGAGTCCTGGTTACCTTATACGAAGGAATCATACTTACCTTCTATCAAGGAGACTTGTCCACCAAGTCTCCGAATCCTTATCCAATCCTAGGTTCAAATACCTACATAAGGGGTCTGACCCCCACCTCAGAATTACGTCTTGGCTTGATTCTCTACAATATAAAGATATGTAGGCATCTCGCGAGTACCATGTATTCGCGAACACGAATGCAGCAATTAAAACTCAAAGCTTATAAACTCTAGCATTAATTACGCACAAAACCCTAAATCTATTTCACAACAATGTTGCTAGATCATGAATTTTATATGTATTGTAATGGTAGTTATACTAATTTCTAACTACTACTAAGTAGTAAATAGTATTTATTAGTCATAAACCACTTAAATATCACTTATGAACTAGTGAGTTGTAGCCTTTTTTATAAATCTTACAGTACCACTTTAATATTAATATTTGAATAATCATAAATGATTTTTTTATAAATCTATGACTATGATAAAGTTTAAATAAAATTATATATTATTATTTGTTAAATTAAATTAATTTTAATTAGTGCACGATCAATCACTGATTATTCAATTAATCACTAAAAGATTCCTCAACCGACTAATACCGATGGAATATAGAGCACTGCTCGTCATATGTAAAAAAATAGGTGGGACGGGATTTTATTAGAACTTAAAATAAAAATATTAAAAATCAAACTGGGCGCGTGTTTTGAAAAAATCGAACCCCGTCTCATCGGCCATACAAGACATATATCCGAGCATTTTTTTATTTATATATTTATATTATCTAATATCCGTGCATTGCACAAATAATTTTTATACGTTTTATCTTAATATTTTTTGTATTTTAGTATATTATTCTTTATTAGTAGGAAGATGAGTTAAAAAGTAAATAAAATAAAATAACATATGTTAGATGATATCATGAGCAACGATCCTTCGATAATTTCAACATAAAGTTTAATTGTAATATTTGCTGACCAGATCTGAACCTTTAACCTCCCGAAATAATAGTTTAAAAAACAAACAATAGCATAAATATTTATTTAACTATAATATACATTCAACGAGGTTTGAATCTTAATTTATAGATGTAGTTTATGTATTGAAATAAATACATACAAATAATATAAATATTAATTAAAACATATTGTTAACTGAATTCAAAACTTTAACCTATGTGAGTAGTTTTATTAAATATAGAAACAAATAATACACTTTTATGTTATATTGAGTGATTCTTATTTATTAGCCCCAAAATCTAACATTCTAACTATTGTTAGTTAGAGCAACTTCAATAGAGGTGCCAAATCTTATGCGGCATGGCACTCTTGAGTGCCAACCTATTGGAGTGTCAATGGTGCTTCAAATGTGCCAAAAGAAGTGGTCAACTTTTGGCACCCTCTAGCACCCCTCCAAAATAGCTAAACTACAATTTTTACATGAGATGTATATATGACTCTTACCTCTTCTATCATGTTTAATTAATTAATTTATTTATTCTTGATATCACGTGGGGGCCATTCAAGCACCTTGAGAGGGTGCTACTATTGGAGTTAAAGGTTGCCTACTTTGACATGGACGAGAGACAAACTAAAATATTAATTTTTTAGATGAGTTGGCAATGTTTGGCACCCCTTGGAGTGTTTCTATTGGAGATGCTCTTAGAGCAACTCCAATGGTGGGTGCCAAGAGTGGTGCCAATGCCATATGGCATGATGTGGCTTGGCACTCTTGTTAGCACTTCATTGGAGTTGTTGGGATGCCATGAGATGCAAGTGAGGTGGCATGGGGTGCCAAAAGTTGGCATCCCATAAAGTAGGGTGTCAACTTCTTTTGTGGTCCTAATAATGAATAAACTATTATATTTATAATATATTTACATTAAGATATTTTTTTAGATATTTTTTTTGTTAAATGAGTGAAGTTGGCATTTAGGGGTGCCAACCATTGGAGTATTTAGTGAAAAAAGAGTGCCAAATTTGATGTGGATGAAAGATAATATTAAAAATAATATTTTCAATTATGTAGCAAAGTTGGCACCCCTTTTAGGGTGCCAACCATTGGAGATGCTCTTAATATACCGAACTGACAAGCAACAAATTTATCGTGTTTTATTATAATAATATAGTATAGAATAGTAGTATAGACTTTAAAATTTTATTAAAAATATTATATGTTTTTATATTTTATATAGAAAATATCGAATTTTTCTATGGACTTTTCGAAAAGCCCGGGTTCTATGCGGCCTAACCGGACTTGCTGACCTTTTAAATTCAGATTTTTCCGTACTTTTTTAAATTTGGGTTTTTATTCAGAATTTTCGTGTTTTAGCCGGACCGAATTTTCAAGA
>PHNY01117947.1:3747-19163 GCA_003724115.2 Anethum foeniculum | reverse complement strand
GAAAGTAAAAATTGTGCTCATATTTAAAATTTTAATTTTATCAACATCGTAATGATTTATAATTCTTATATATTATTAATAGTTAGTTAATATATTTTATTGGACATGTTAAAATTTTAGGTTTGTGGATATACGATTGAAGTTTAGCTATTTATAAAGTTTTAGGTGTAAATGTATATGATAAATTGTATTTAAAAAATTACAGATTAAGTTTAATTAACTATTACTTTTCCTAAAAAATTAACTATTACTTTATATTCATATTAGTTAAATTTTTATTTAGTTAGGTATTACTTTAGATTTATATTAGTTAACATTTTGTTTACTTTAAATTTATATTAGTTAGATTTTATTTGTTTATGTGTAGGCTTTTTTATTTCTGAGGTATATAGGCATAGTTGTTATAGATTTGAGAAGCCACTTAGGTGTTTAATTATTAGACATAACCCTTATAGTTACTATTACGTGTATAATTTTTAAGACACAAAATTGTTGGGGTTAGACTTTGTATACAGACTTGAGGATTAGTTAGGGTTATAACTAATGATTTTTAAGACACAACACAGTGTAGACTACATATATAGACTTTAGAGTTATAACTATTAGGTGTTTAATTTTTACACAACATTTCAGTTAGGGTTATATCTATTGGTGTTAGACTTATGACGTCATAATTAGTCTTCAGGATTATATATACTATAGATTAAGAGTTTATGTAAAAAATAAAATGAATATAGGCATTTCATATTAATTATTATAGTATATTAACATTTATCATATTTATAAAATTGACTCATTACGGTTATATTTAAAAATATGACCGTTGTTGGTCAAATTTAAGTACATACTTGATTCCAAACCCTAATCAGTCAAATTTATAAATTTGACCGAAATCGGTCATATTTATAAATCTGACCGAAAGTGGTCAAATTTAATGTCATGTCAGTGATCCGTGTGAAATACATCCAACGGTTTAAATTTAACTAATCGTATTTATAAATTTAACCGAAAGCGGTCAAATTTAATGCCATGTCAGGGATCCATATGAAACACATCCAACGGTCTAAATTTAACTAATCAAAATAACAATCTCATCACAACAACTCCCTCTTACATATAAACATATTATATACAAACATATATTGTAACCCATCTATTGTCTATTGTCTATTATCTCTTTCCTCTTTTCCTCTCTACCTCTCTCCCTCCTCTCTTCCACACATACATAAACATAAATATACACAAATAAATATATACATACATATACAAACACGTATATGTTCACACATACTCAACCACTCACTTACAAATTTTTTTCACACAAGATGAAAAACAACAAAATCAATTTGTGAAAATGATATATCGGTGAGAAAAGCGTTTCCAATAATCGAAGTTATTTCGGTGATCGAAGCATCTTCATCAACCAAACAATGTTCGATGACCATTTTCGTCATACTAAATAAGAAAATAGTATTGTTCAATCTGATTTGAAAGTTTTAGTTTAGTTGTATAAGTATGTTTGTAATGCAAATATTGTAAATTATTATGAAAGATGATATGAAATTATTTTGGTGATATAAATTATTTATATAACATAATTTTTTTGATATTTATGATGATTAGTGACAACGAACCGTAAAAAAATATATATTGTAGCAGATTTCTTGCTAAAAAGTAGCAAAATGCACTTGAAAGTTACTGCATTTGACAAATATGTGTTAGGGCTAAATGTGACTGCTTTCGGTCAAATTTATAAATTTGACTGAATTCGGTCAAATTTGCAGCACGTTGGGGGCCAAATTCAAAAAATTTCAAATTTCAAATTTTTCAAAAATTTTGTCATATTTAATCGGTCAAATTTGATCGGTCAAATTTATGTTAAATTTGACCGATTTTGCTAAATTTGACTAGTCAAAAAAAGACCAACACAATTTGGTCAAATTTAACTAAATATGACCGCCAGAGGTCAAATTTAGCTAAATATGATTGAAAATTTTTAGTCAAATTTAGCCATTTTTCTTACAGTGAATGTATACTATTGATCCAGATCAAAAAAAAAAATTAAATTTAAACTAAAGATAATTAGTATACTTTTGATCTGTGTTAAAACTTACATTTTAATTAAAACTAAATATTTTTTTTAAACACAACTTTAAATATCAATAAAATTATATATTTCAGTCGGTAATATTGTTTTTTTCAAAATAAAATACTTCTTATTTCAAATATATCACGAACATGTGTAAAAACTAAATTTCATATTTTAATTAAAAATTTTAATTTAAATTAAGTTTAAAAAATCATATGATACCAAAAAAATATAGTGCACCGTACGGTTGTCGGGCAATACTATTTTATTTATACTATACAAATACAAATCCAAGGTTTAAATATCTGAAAAACTGCGGCCCATCAATTAGATATAATTGGGCGATGCAGAGTGTATACACTTTGTTGGGTCTTACTCTTTGTTTTAACAAAAAGTTCATCTTGGATTTTGACAAAAAGTTCTGTGTCATATTTGTAATCAATGGATCCAAGAGATCTAAAGATATTAAATTATTAATTTGGAATTTTATGAAAAGTATATCACTAAATCACGAAATACAAACAAGATATTAGTTAAAAAAATTAAAATCGGTAAAAGAAAATATGCCCTAACAGAAAACCATCAACATGTGGGGTGAAGAATCGACGAAAATTCGGTCCATGTGTTTGATGAAACAATTATTTACGAAGGCCATTAAAGTAGTACTGGCGTCCACCGACCAAATCTTCAGAAATTTTTACGGGATCTATATTGTTCACCAAATCTAGTTATTTATGATACACTGTTACTGTTAAACATTTATATACTACATGGGTAAA
This sequence comes from Anethum foeniculum, assembly GCA_003724115.2. Lineage (NCBI taxonomy): Eukaryota > Viridiplantae > Streptophyta > Magnoliopsida > Apiales > Apiaceae > Anethum > Anethum foeniculum. The sequence continues at coordinate 16,295 of PHNY01117947.1, read as the reverse complement.
GAGCTCTGAAAATAGAATAATGACCTTTAAAAAGAAAATTACTTATTTAACAAGAGATTAACTCATTTTTTTATACCAACAAATCAGTAAATATAATTAAGGTGGTCCCCAATATTAATTATATCCTTATATAATATAATATGCATAAGAGGAATCTTATCCAAATATTTGATCATGTACTACCAATGTAATAAGGACCGTTAGATGTTGAATTAAATAAATGATAGCCGTTGGATCTAAAGTAAGGGAATATTCTGTTTTTATAATCTAAACCAAAACTAAGTAGGTCTTCTAAATTGAATAGAATTGAACAGATTGGTTAAGTATGTATTCTAAATTGAATAGAGTATTTAATACAAAATTCGTCATTATTTTTTTCTTCGGTTTCTAAATTTTTTACATAAATAATATTTTTTAAATATATTATTATAATTATCAAAAAAATACACGAATAAAAAAATCGTACGACCCGTGCATTGCACGGGCAATAAGCTAGTATATTTAACAAGTATATGCGTCAAGATCTAAACTTTAAAATTGAAAACAGTAAATTTTGATCTAAAGCAACCGGTTGACTAGCTAGTCCAGAAACGAGTAGGGCGTATCTACATTGAGTGTTATTTAGCACAACCGCTAACTATATATATGGTTTTTCCGAGACGCATAATAAACGGTAAGTATAAATTAGTTTTATTAATTATCCAATAATAAATATTGGTAGACTCTTTTATGCCTCACAACTAATTTTACCAATAAAAATGATTAATATTTATGGAAATTAGTGTTTATAAGGGGCCTTAGGCATATATTAGAAAGAGCCTTATATATAAAGTCACTTTTGTCAACTAGGTTTTTATTTTGTTTTTTTAATTAGCCTCGTTGAAAAGTTGTTTAAAATACTCATAATCTACTCAAATATATCATGAATAATTAAAGTTTACTTGATAAACTCCCAGACAATTGCTGGAGGATGCTAGGTTAACTTGATTTTACAAGCACCAAATCCGGAATGTGACTTATCTCTTACTTCTGATTAGCTACTTGAACTAAAACTAAATTTTGGATTAATCTGTAAACAATAGATTTTACTAATGTCTCCTCCTTTTGGCTCTTCGGAGTCACGCCAATTGGATCCAACATATCTGGAAAATTAACTTTAGCCCGAGAGCCGCGTAACTTGNCTTTGTCGTAAGCCAATGCAGCATCCTCAGGTGTGTCATAAGTTCCCAACCATATTCTTGAGCCTTTCTTAGCTGGATTTCTTATTTCCGCTGCAAATTTTCCCCATGGCCGCCTCCTCACACCTCTATATCTCTTCCAGTCTTGTGGAGATTGACACTTAGGAGTCACCACTTCCACACTTACATTCGGACATTCCAATGCTTCGAAGATATCGTCAACGTCGAAGGAATCATCGATGATGTATTCGTCCTTAACGAAATCATCAAAGCTAAAATTGCAACTGTAATTTGGATCAATGCATGGTGTACTTGTAATGGTACAACTATCGACAATATCAGTATCTTCGAAAAGATGCCGTCGAATAGATTCGAGAACTGCAAGATCTGAATCTGATAAAGATGGGGAGAACATGTTGGGAGTGTAGGATATTAATTTTTTGAAAAGGTACTGTTTGATATGTCAGAAGAAGATGAATCAACTGTTTGTTACTTGGTTCATATATAGTGATGAGAAAAGCAGCATGTGATGAAAACTTATATTAATTAATCACTCTTAAGTGAGCGGTATAACATATTTAATTCATTATCTACCACGTTTGTTAATTTATATATTCTTTCTGTCTGCTTGACTTTCGCCAGATATGCAATTCAACATAAAATTAAAAATAACAAAATAGGGTTTTTGACATGTGTGTTCATTGATTCATTAATATAGTGATTTTGCCCTTTTCATTTTACTTTGCTAAAATATTTTGTATTGACTGGCTTGTAAATTACTCCTTCCTTCTGTATCTTTCATTTCTATACACTTTTCTGTTTCGACGTTCTATTCATTTTTTTACATTTCAAAAGTTACTAAAAATAGTAAAAATTTTATAATATAAAAATTAACTACATCCATTACTTTCTTCCACTACACTCACTTTATGCATTAAATATTTATTGATCCCACCACTTTACCCACTTTTCTTACTTTTTATCACTAAATTACACTTTTTCTTAGCCTTCGTGCCCAACCCCTTATGTATACTATTCGTCGGGACGGAGGGAGTAATTTGGTAATAATTATTTCCCCATCTCAAAATATTTATTTACTTTTGACTTTTATTAGATCAATTTGACCGAACTCTGATAGCATATTATAAATTTACTTTTTATAATTTTAATATAATTTTTAAATTTTTTCTCAATTATATAATATATTCAAATTCTAGTCAAAATTTGGTCAATGAATTAAAAATAGAAAAAAAATGAACAAATATTTTATAACAGATGGAGTATATAAAAACAGTAAAACTACAATATTCTTACATCATGAATAGATATTACTCCCTCCGTCCCACAATACAAGTCTCTTTTAGAAAGCATTAATTTGATAATGTTTTTTCACTTATACCCCTCATAGATGAATGAATGTAGACTCTTATTCAACCCTCATTAAATGTTATACAACTTTCAAGAAGGCTAATTTTGGAATAATGTCATTATATTTGCATTGGAAAGGAAAAGTGGAAATGTATTATGGGAAAAAAAATTCTTTCAAAAGAGACTAGTATTGTGGGACGGAGGGAGTATGACACAATATTACATCATATATTCAAAATTTGTGTAGGTGATGAGATGCATGAATTTCTAAACCTTATATGTTTGGGAGCATGGAATAATTATCTTATACTTTTTTCGCATGTAAAACTCGATAATAACATGAGAAAACACATCATCAGTAATGATTTGAATCCCAATGTGGAAAATCATTTTCTTTTAAGACCATTTCTTTTTAAAGCAAGAATCTCTTTTTGTAAATGCATAATAGATAAAGTAAGGACATAGCTCGTTCATTCCTGGTCCCGTTTTACCTAGAGCCTTTCGATCGCACATCTCAACCAGATTATCTGGACACAAACACATCATCAATTCAATTTTTAAACACACCGGCCCACGAATTTGGTTAATTTAGATTTTTTTTAGAAAGTTTATTAAGTGATGTCATTTTCAAATGTATTCGAAACATAGTAGCAACCCCCTATATAGTGCAAGAGTATTGCCAATGAAAAATCTGACCGACATGTAACAAATTCAATGGCATATTACTTATGGAAAAAATTTACAGGATAGGTAGTATTTAATTTATTTTTCACGTATGATGACATATTCTTCCGAGCCGTTGTCTAGCTGTTATGTATCAAGATATAGGTCATTCATGAAATGGTCCGAGTTTTGATTGAACCAAGTCGAGTTTAATTTTATGTTTTTGCTCATTAATCTAGTCGAGTCCAACCGAAATTGCTTATCGAACAAAAACTATGTTCAAGCTCAAACCCGTTAACTAACGAGCCGTACGTAAATTTTTATCAAACAAAAATGAGGCGAGTCGAATCAAACAGAACATGAGCTTTATCGAACAAAATGAGCGGAGTCGAGCAGAAGTAAAAATTCTGGTCAAATTACTAGTTGACTGTTAATATAGCTAATCAAATAAGCTTATTTTTTTTGAAACTTTTGTCGCATGACTAATATATATATATATATATATATATATATATATATATATTGACATTAATGTGGTTGGATCATCGAGAAATATTTTTTTAAAAAAATCGAAACACCAATCGAAAAATATTTACAATAATTTAAAGTATAAAATCATATTTTTTGAATTATTTTCGAATTATGTTGAGTTGAACAAGAGCTTTTGTCGAATAGCTCATTAAGATATAAATATTTTAAAGCCCGATTGTCTTTGCTCAACCCAAAACATCCTTTTATCTAAATCCAATCCAATTCTTACACTAAACAGCTAACTTAAAATTGTAAAACAATAGAACATGTAACATACGCCTCTACTTTGTATTCACATGCCCTAAATACTAAATCCCTAAATCACGTTCCCGATCGACAGTTCACAAGCAATAACCACTCAATAATATATATTTGTGTTTATTGCAGATTTTGTAAATGGCGCCTTCTAGAAAAAAATTTCGTACTGAAATTATTCCGAAAAATGCTAAATTCGAAGAGTTACAAAGTCTTGGCGGTGAGCAATCTGAAGACAATGACGACGACAAAGAGGTACCTGGACAAGCTAAACAAGTGGAGATTTCATGAAAAAGGAAAAAATTAAAGTAGCAGCCTTGAAACATAGGAGATTACAAGGAAAAAAAAAAAGCAGCAGCATTGAAACTTACCAATCTAATAAAGAGAAACCTTACGAAGAGAAGATAAGAAAAAAGAGATCTCGTTGTTGGCCGTATTTGAAATATTATTGAGAAGAATGGCCCGAAGTGGGCAGTGTGTAAATTAGAGAAATCATGAATGAAACTTGGCAGTAAAGAGTGCATAACGACGTTCTGTAGGCATGTGGATAAGTTTTTAGTTTTACATTGACGAAAAATAAAGCACAAATTCAGTTTCAACAAAGCGACGCGAAATTATCTGAGATAATATTTGGTAATTTTGTATATTATCATGCTGAGATGAGAAAGGTCATTTCTCACTATATTTTGGTTAATTAATTACCATTTAGGAGTGCTGAAAGTTTCATGTTTCATGTTTAGAAAATTAGTAGGCAAACTGTTAAAAAAGATTTTATTACTACTTATTAAATTAAAAAAAGAAAATTAAAAATCTGTGAGGAAGATTAACATTACAACTGATATGTGGACTTCTTCACATTAGAAACAACCTTACAAACTTGGTTGTGTGGTTATCACATGTCATTGGATTGATTCTGATTGGAAACTTAATATGATCAGGGCTCTTAATTTTTGTAATGTTTCCGCACCACATAGTGGATTAGTAATTTCTGAGACTTTACACAAGCGTTCAAACAAATGGGGGATTATTGATAAAATTAGGACATTGACTGTTGATAATGTTGCTGCAAACGATGTTTCTTTAAGATATTTAAAATAAATTTTCAGTGTTAGAAAAAAGTTGGCAATTGAGGGGAAATTGTTTCATGCGCGTTGTTGTGCGCATATTTTGAATTTATGTGTGCAAGATGGTTTAGATCCAAAAAATAGTTGATAAGGTTTGGGATATGGTTAAATATGTGGTAGCCTCTGAAGTTCGTAGAATTAAATTGCTGAAATTTTCATGTCATAATGCATAAAATGCATGAAATTAATTTTGGATGTTTCAACTTGTTGGAAGTCGACCTATAACATGTTGTCAGATGCTACTAATTTTAAAAATATGTTTCTTGTATATTCTAAATTTAATACGGGGTTTAAAGAATATGTTCCAAGTGATTTGGACTGGAAAAGAGTTGAAGGTGTCTACTCCTTTCTTGAGATTTTTTCAGATGTCACAAAAGTAGTCTCAGGAAGAGGATATTCAACTTTAAACCTGTTTCTATCATAAATAAAGAGAGTCAACCAAATAATAGATAAAAATGTAGTTAATTTGAATCTTCATATTCGATAAAAGGCATGGAAAATGGAACTGAAATTTGAGAAATATTGGGGGGAAACAAATCTGGTAATATCGATAAGTGCATTCATGAATCGATGGTTTAAAATAAAACTTCCTACCTTTTTGTTTCCTACCCTTTATCCAATTGCAAGTGATTCTGAATATAATTTGACTTATTTAGCAACTCCCTTAAATGATTTGTATTTACAGTATTGCAGGGAAGGCAAAGATGCTACTAAAGAATGGACTGAATCAAGTGAAGTGTCTTCTTCGACTGCTAATTTTTTTGTTGAACCGAGTAAAACACCCAAATGCATTAATGATTAACAGAGTTTTATTCGAGAGTGTGGAGGTATTCTCGAGCCAACAAAGTCAGAACTAGAAGATTACTTGAGTGAGACAATCATTGCTCAAACTTCAAAGTTTGACGTTCCAGCTTGGTGGAAAGGTAACACTTCAAAATATCCTATTTTTTCTAAAATGATATCCGATATTTTGAGCATTCATATTATCACTGTGGCTTCTAAGTCAACCTTTGGCGTTGGTAGTAAAACCACATCAGTCTTGTTTGAAATCCGAAACTGTCGAAATATTGTTGTGTGGAGTCGATTGGGTGCATAAGTTATATGAACCGAAAAAATCTCAACAAAGATATAACATTGTATTATATTAATATACCTAATAATTGCATTTTATAGCCCGACTTGCTTTTAATTTAACCCTTTTTACATGTTTTTATAAAGAGGACAATGATATTGTGATAAATTTGGATTGAACAAGGACAACAGAACTTTAGTCTTTTAGGTCATAAGTATCTTCATTTTTAGTATGTTGAATGAGTTTGTAGTGATTTGAATGTCTATACTTAGTTTTCTATTTCAACATGAATTTTCTTTCATTCTATATATGATGTTCTGTAATTTATGTTTTTCCTAATGTTTTTGTTGCTTGGGAAATTTTAAGCTTGTGTGGTAGTGCATATAATATCTTAGTGTTTTCTTTTTGAACTGTCATGTTAAAGATCAGACTATAGGCTTTATTTTGGTTTATGCTTTCAAGTGATTTCTTGGAAATTTACTTATATTTTTGTAAAGGAACCTCTTTTGGTTTACCCAATAGAAAAGAATAAGTCATACTTTGGATTGTGATAACATTTAAACCACTGGCTTTTACACTACTTGATACAGCTTTGCTCTTACTTATAACAGCGTTAGCGAAGGCATGGTGTGGGAGTACTAGCAGAGGCATTCATGTGCCATTCAAGTGTTAGTCGATAACAATGTTCATAAACTTATCACCTCCACCAATGTGAGAGTACTAGCACAGACATTCTTGTGCCAGTCAGGTGCTAGTATAACAATGTTCACAAACTTATCACCTCCACCTGCAAATGTAAGTACAATATCCAATTAAAACAATAATGAACCGTTTATTAAACTAGATTTTACTCTGCTGTAGACATTAGTGACCACCACGAAATAGAAATGATTTTTGTGAAAGTCATGACTCATGATGGTCACACTCATTCATGTACATTCAGATTATACTGATCACTTAAAAGTGAAACCGCCATATGTCTTGAGAAGTACATGTAGAAAATCAGAAATTTAAAAACAAAAAATGAAAAAAAAATTACCAGATCACCAATAATTAATATAAACACATAAAAAGTTGAAGTACTTGATAAGCAGACTCACATTGCGTCGAGCACCAGAGAGGTAAGAATTTCTTAATCAATTCATGTGTACTAGATATTCAGAAGGTCTGGTTATTTTTTTTCTTCTCTATCTTTGTGTATTAGTTATGTTCTTCTTTAAAAGGAGAATATATACAAATTTCTTCTCTATCTCTGTGTACTTCATAGTTTCCTCTAATTTTCATTGTTTACAGGACCTTTTTTTATGTAATATGGAAACAGCGCATGCTGGGGGTTTTTACAATCTTTTGCTTATATAAAATGAAGTTTTATAGAACTTGAAGAGTTTCTAATCCTGTTCTTATTGAGCAAAATTTAAATTTTGTAGAGCATTATATAACCTGAGTCTGATCATGCATTTTCCGTAAACATTATGGTCGAGTAAAATGTTGCTAGCAATTTAAATATATGACATATGCATGTGAGATCTGACAATTAAAAAATTGAAAAGAAATCATAAAGAGTGATATAAATTTGGTCTTCCATCCTAGTTTTCTTCAGAAAAAGTGCTTCATTTGTTTCGTAGACTTACGCATCTACAAATATATTTTTATCATGGTAGTTTCTTCGTTTAACATGTATTATTTCACAATATATAATTTGAGCTTTCTTGGTTTTTTATTTGTAATGGTGAATAGATCGATCAAGTTCAAGTTAGTGTTTGGAATTTCAAGTTACTGTAACTTGCTATGGAATCTATTTTGGATTTGAATTTTTGAAATGCAATCTAAAACAATTGAATTAGTATATCTTGGAACTTGAAGCTTGAAAGAATGGAAGCTGCTTTAGAAATTTATATCTATTTTAAAATTTGTGATGATTTTTGTCTTGCTCTTGACTATATGATGTAAACTTTTTATTACTTTTTTGGTGTGGGAACATGGACTGATGACATGATTCTTGTAATTTTAATTTTAAAATATTAGAAAGAAGGGTAAAAATTATAAAAATAATTGGAAATATTGCATTTTTTTCAAGTTTTAACGAGCTGAGCTCGAGCCGAGCATACTTAAAACTTGGCTCAATCTCGTTTCTTAACGAACAAAAATCTGTTTTTGAGCTCTAGCTCGAGTCCTTAACAAGACGAGCCGAACCGAGCCCTTTATGAGTCGAGCTAAAACTTGTTCATGAACAGCTCGGTTCGTGAACAGCCATACCAAAATTTACTTCCTCTGCACCTAAAATTTTTATGCATATTAGCAAAGAGCAATGCTATATATTCCCAGAAAAAATTTCAAAAATTTTCCCAAATGACATCTATCATTTTTTTGTCTGTGAGATTCATATTAATGTAGGAATGGCCATTTCATTTATGAGAAATCAGCTAATAACAAGATGACAACTCAGCATTCTAGAACGATTTTGGGAGCGATTTCGGGAATGTTTTCGAGAACTTTAGCATTTCTCATTGGAAATTTTTAAATGTTATTCTTATTTTCCATTCATGACTATAAAAAAAGTATCAACTCTAACTATAGAAATTAAAGTTGAACATCGGAAATCACAAAAAATTAGAGTATTAATGAAAAATAATCACAATTTCGATGAACAAATTAAAATGAGACAATTATTTTTCGAAGTAGACTGTTAATTTTGGATGAGTGAGTATTTGAACATGTGAAATGCTAAAATCCCCGAAATTGTTCCCAAAACGGTTCTCAAGTACCTAGTTGTCATCATGTTATTGGTTTCTTATTCAAAAATGAAATGAATCGCTCGTGCATTAACGTGAATCATACAAATAAAATTATAACACGTGTCATTTAAGAAATTTTTTGGGATCCTTGTGCATCTTTTAACATATATTTCCAACAAATTACCTATATATATATATATATATATATATATATGGGCATGCAATCATATTTAGATTCTACTAATAAACACTGTAATATGAACTATGAACATCGTGGGAGAGGCGAGTTGACAGGTTCTAGAAAGTTAAATCTCTCGGTTGTTGCTGCAGTGGCGAGGAGTCTAATGTTGCAACTTTCAAGAATAAATCTACACTATACCAAATCAAAGTACGAGCTATGCCAAGTGTCATTTTCTTCTTTTAAAATTGACACACCTTCAATGAAAGACACATGTCACATTCTACTTTCATTCTTAATTATTCAGAGTTATTAATTACATTGCATTTATTAACTGTCTCTACTAATTCTCTCTCCCCCCATTTTTTCCTCCATTTCTCCACTTCCACTAATTATCCACTAATTTTTTCTTCTCTTCATTTCCCCTCCATTTTCACCACTTCCACTAATTTTCTCTTATTGTCATCTCTCAAAATCTTAGTTTAGCCAATTCTCTCTCCTCTCCATATTTTCTTTCATTTCTATACTTCCACTAATTCTTAACTAATTTTCTCTACTTCCACTAATTTTCTCTTATCGTCATCTCTCAAAATCTTAGTTTCACCAATATTTTTATTAAAAATATTCATCAATTAAAATTATTAATTATCATAAAAATTCTTTCATACTTTATTCCCCTAATTCTCTTTCATTTTTTCACTTTCCTCCCACTACTTATTTAATTTTATCATTTCCCAATTTATTATCTTTCACTAATAATATATGGTAAGATAATTATTAAAAATACTTATTATTATTGTTAATAATTAATATACATTATTTATTTTATGTATTATGATTGTTATATATTTGAAAATTTTATCTAAAAAATTTGATAAAAGTTAATTTCAAGTATATCTATATTGATATTTAAATTACTTTAATCAAATTAAATTATATTACTTCATGCACCTAAAATTTATTTTCATAAAACCTGTTTATTATATTTAAATAAGATAAATATAAAATAGCCGGGCATCTGCCCGGAGAGCTAATTTAGTTAATATATATGAAGCACGTTGCCTAGCAATATTATGAATTCAGTTAAAGGTTATTTACTCTCATGTCATAGTAGTGTCGAAAATCCGCCATTAGTGGAAAAATCCTTAATCCGCAAGTCCACAAAACTTGAGATATAAAAAGTTAAATACAGACTACAAGATCTAAATACAGTTAAGCTCTTGCTAAGTTCTAGGCCGACATTTAACAAAAAATTTACACCTTTTTCCTTCTCTTAGATGATTCAAAATCTTCTGATAGCGTGGATGATGAGGAGGATGACGAGGATGTAGGCTCTGGTGAATGGCGCTTAGCAGCATTACCAGTTGGCTCTAATATATAGGATTCAATCATGTCCGGAAAATTAACCTTAGCACGAGAGCCGCGTAACTTAAAAGCAGCTTTATCATAAGCCAATGCAGCATCCTCAGGCGTGTCGTAAGTTCCCAGCCATATTCTTGAGCCTTTCTTAGCTGGATTTCGTATCTCTGCAGCAAATTTTCCCCAAGGCCGACGCCTCACACCTGTATACCTCTTCCAGTCTTGTGGAGATTGACTTTTAGGCATCAATGCCTCCATCTTTCTTACCGCCTCGCCCTCGTGACATTTTACCGAATCGAAAATTTCATCGACATTGTAAGAGGGCACTCCATTAATAAAGAGATCCTCAAAGCAAACATCCCACCCGTTAATTGAATCATTGCATAAACTTGTACTGGTAAAAGAATCAAAATCGAAATCGTCTACATCTTCAAGAAGATGTTGTCGAATCGAATTTAGCACCGCAAGATCTGAATCTGAGATAGATAGGAAGCTCATATTATGTTTCGGAATAGGTATACTGTTTGCTATAGATGATATTATTGAAGAAGATGAATCAAGGGGTTCTTTCTTAGTATATTTATAGTGTCGAGACCTGCGTGTTGCAAACTAGTACTAATTAAATGACTCACCAGGTTTAACATATTTAATTATCAATCATATTCCACATTATTTGCAAATCATTTCTGCTTTGATTTTCCTTGAACTTTCCTTAGACATGCAATAAAGAATTTAGGTTTAGTTTCACGTGTTCTTAAAAATATTAAAATTTAGTTATTAGTGCCTCCCATTTCATTATTGAATACAATAATGCCACCGTATATTTCAGAATACTGAAGTAATAATTTATTATTTTATTCTAACTTGTCTTCCAAAGATTGATCTGGAATTTGTCATATTCGATGTTAAGAGATTCTGCAAGATGCGCCTTAGATTCTAAACTTAGTTTTGTCTAAGAATCTGATCATATTTGTACTATTATTAAACTAACTCATAAATCAGGAGATCTGATTTGAAATACAGATATGGAGAGTACACTTTTAAGATTCTGGAATTTTCAATTTTCTCATAGTAGTGTTACTTTTTTTTTTTTTAATAAGTCATAGTAGTGTTATTTAATTTTAAGTTCGATTTGATGAAGATTGACGCTTAAATACTTGTTCTTAGTTATCTATATGCTTCACAAGTCCAAATTATATCTTCAATAATTTCGATCAAAACCCCTCTCTTATCATTCATATTTTAGTTTTCCAGTTGATGCTGGTAAGTAGATACTCACAAATTATATTCCCGTCTCACTAATATTGGCCACCATTTTAAATACACGAATTTAGCAATTAAGAAAAAATTACCTAACTTAATCTCAAATGTTACCATATGAAGAAAAACTTAACATATTTAACTCTTTATTTGCTCTAATAAGGAAATGTGGCGAATAATTTTGGGACAGACGCAAAAGGAAATATGACCAATATAAACGGGAGGGAGGGAGTATATGACATATAAAGTATTTAAGTGGTGTGAAGTACGAGCCTGATTAAAAATATTACATTTAATAAATTAATATTTACAGAGAATTGAACTTCAAAACTATTACTAAACATGGATCTCAATTAAAATATTAATATTAGAATTGTAAAGAATTGAATCTGACGAGAGTATAAAATAAATATATATTATTGAATTCTATAGATATAGGGAATCAAATCCAAGTGAAATTAAATAAGTTAAATTTAATAAATAGATTTTTAATTATGTACTAGGAAATTGAATCCAAGTTTAAAATAACATAAAATAAACAGATTTATAAATAGATTTAATACTTTTGATATTTTGATAATATTGTCTTCTACAGAAAAAGGTTTGTTTGTTTGTCTTATTAATAGAAAGAGTATAGATTTTAATGGGCTGTATTTTTATAATTAGGGAACTTGATCAAATATTTGTAACTTGTACAGTTGTACTTATGAAACTAACCTAATACATTGCCAATTTTAATTTTATCTCTAAATTTTAGGAATTTTACTTTGATAAAACTTTGTTCGATAAATAAATCTATCCAGAATTTATTCATATCTGTGAGTG
>PHNY01117921.1:7449-27692 GCA_003724115.2 Anethum foeniculum | reverse complement strand
TCAATATCACATGTTCCAATTAAAAGGCATGACTCTGAAGGAAGTAGAAAATGAAGTTAAAACTCCATGTTTTATTCTCATAAGTAACCAATTCAATTCTCTCAGTTTATAATCTTAGTTTCATTACATTGTTCGTAGTAAGAATTAGTTAACAACCCACCAATTTGTTACTCGTCTTAGCAGTGGATAAAAATCATACATTGTTGCATAAGTGCATAAATACTAAAAACCGGTCTCCGTGGGAAGGAATCCTACTTATTCGTATACTTCAAGTTGATCACGTGCGCTTGCGTGTTTTCGACCAAACAGCAAACTAGTTAATATTTCCTTGTCGTAAAATAGTTAATCGATTTTTGACATTAAAATCCTTATACCATGTATCGTGAAGAAGAGCAGGCAATAGGAATACCATAATACCATGTTAAATATTGTATTATAAATATTTACTATGTATTCATATTTTACTATGTATATCGATCTANCTTGGAAAGGACCTAGGTTTTAGAAATGGAACATGGTAGTGATTTTAACAACTGGATAGGACTTCCAAGATCCAGCGGAGAGTATAAAAAGGGGATGCAATTGTTTGTGGAAAAGGCATTTTCCCTCTTTTCCTTAAGTGATGAAATGAAGTGCCCCTGCAAAGATTGTAATGATCGTATGTGGAATCTTCAAGATGTAATTTATGATCATCTAATTTGTAGAGGGCCTTCTTTGTTATATGTCCAGTGGATTTGTAAGATTTCACAAGCCAAAGTAAAAGAATCTACGGATTTTAAGGGTTGTGAAATGGAGACCAGTTTCGAAGATAATTTACAAGCGATATTTGATTGTACGGGGAAGAGGTTTCAGAATATAGAACAAGGACCAAATCCGGACGCTAGAAATTTTTATCGCCTTGTCGAAGAAGGAAAACAACTGCTCTTTCCGGGATGCACAAAATTTTCTCGGCTTAGTCATTTTTACTAATTTTGCACTTGATTTAAATGGATATTATGTAGCTGAGATAAGTTGAATTTCATGTGTAATTTGTGTGTGTGTGTGTGTTTGTGATTTTTATATTGTTTTTTGATGCTTTGTTATGTGTGTGTGAGGTTAGCTGAATTTAAGGTGCGATTTTGTGTTTATATTCGAAAACTAAATAAATTTGTGACTTGATGTGTACACATATAAATTTGGTAATTAAGTATTGAGTGTTGATAATTCCCCTTTTCATAATATTTTGTAAAGCAGGACAATGGTTTGAATTTATTTATTTTTTGAAGATCTGTCCAAGCTGTGACATTATTTACAAGAGACTGGGAATGAAATGGGATTAATTTTAGTAATTAGGTCAGGTAGAGTGTATAATGTTACCGACTCAGGTCCACGCTCTCTTCCATAACTGTGAGGTTGCAAAAATTACGGTTAAATGCCTATTTTAGAGTCTAAACATACTAGTATGTCTCTCCTAGGCCTACTTAATTGATTAGCTTGAATGATCTTGCAAATTACAACTACTAATATACTTTTTAATGATTGAAATTGAATTTTTAGCCCAGAGTTATACTAACTAGCATTACCTATTAATATATATTTGTAAAACCAATGTAGGAGGGTCTGTATATTTCTACTTGTTCCCTTTTTGATTCTGAAGAAAACACACTTATCTATTTTAGTCAACCTCTTTTTGATTCTGAGAAAACCCCACTTGTAACTGTGAATTTTATATTGTTTGATGATGTTTTGTTATGTGTGTGTGAGGTTAGCTGAATTTAAGGTGCAGTTTTGTGTTTATATTCGAAAACTGAATAAATTTGTGACTTGAAGTGTATACATAAATTTGGTAATTAAGTATTGAGTGTTGACTATTACAATGTCTTCCAGTTGCCGGAACAGCCGTCGCAATAAGTGAATAAGTATGAGCAAATTAGAATCAAACGTGTGAAAGAAAACAAGGCAAAATTTTATGAACTTGGGTTAGGTAAATATGGGACTAATCTGAATCCACCTACAGTGCAGAAATTCAAAGAAAAGTATAAAGACAAAGAGGATTCTAATGAATATGTCTTAGAAAATGAGAGCGAAAGTGATAGTGATGATTCGCCAAAGGTATACGCATCTGTCCTAACTATCAGAATAATTTAAGTATGAGACTACAATTTCTCATATAATTAGTCCACATAATGTCTAGTTATTTACTTCACCATTTACTCATAGTTTTTCTTTATACAAATTCTGCTTCTATTTTTACTTCATTCTTTTTTGTTGCATATATGGAGAATTAAGGCGGTCAAGGAAAAGAAGACAGTACCTGGTCCTAGAACTCGTTCCCGTGCCACTGCTGCCACTACTATGAACAGAGAAGTGAAGATTTCATCTGCTCCAAAACTTATAAATCCAACCTGTAGTAAACTGTTGAAACAGTGTGGCAATATCGAAAGTGGCTCAGTTGCGGCTTATATAGCGCTAAGGGAACATCAAAAGCAAAATCTAGATGTTGTTCCAATGATAGAGGATGTTGGTGAGTTAAGTTTATAAAATGCACATGAAGTTGTTGATCAAGGTAACGAATATGTACACCTGAATATGTACTTGCAATATTATTGCCACTAACATAGAAAATAGTACACTCAATTCCTATTATATTGTTTATATGTGGCCAGCTCCTAAAAAACTATGAGGACGGACAAAAATGTTGAAAGTTCATGGTGGGAGTACTAATGAAAAGAATGTCATTAAAATGACTAAAAAGTGTCAGCTAATTAGAGATAGGAAGATTAGATCTGAGTTGAGTAATTTTCTGGGAACACTAGTTAAGGATCATGTGCCGCTTACTCATGTAAACCGGCATGTTGTTCAAGAAGAATTGAAGAAGAAAATGCTACAATATACTCTGGTAACCTCTTTTACCTTAGCTCCAAAAATTATAGTCTTATTACTATATGTGCATTAAAATAATGCATTTTTGTGTTTGGCATATTATAGGATAGATATGATATTCCTGCACATGGGGAAAAGTATATAAGAAACACACTTAATACTCTTTGGCATATTATAGGAGAGATGCATGACTTGAAAGCTATCCTTCCACTTACCATCAAGTGATATAATTTCCAACACCGTGGGGAGACCAAAAGATTTTGGGGGATCAAGTACTACAAGGGAGTATTACAAGGCATGGCTGAAGCCAATAGTGCAACACGAAACCAAAGACACACCAATGGTAGCGATGACAAGTCTTGAGCAGCTGTCCGAAGTGAACCTGTCTTCAAATGACAAAAAAAATTTGGTTGGAAAAGATCTACAACCACACATAGAAGAAAACCTAGTGGATTTCCTTACATCAAGACTTGATGTCTTTACATGGCAACATGATGACGTCACTGAGATTAGTCCAGACATTATTACCCACAGGCTAAACATCAACCGAAATTACACCCCTGTCCAGCATAAAAGGAGTAAATTCAGAGCAGAAAGGAATCAAATCATAAATGAAGAAGTGAATAGGGCTCTTGAAGGCATGAAACATTAAGGAGGTGAATTATGCAGAGTGGTTGGCAAACGTCATCATTGTACAAAAAAAGAATGGGAAATGGAAAGTCTGTGTTGACTATATAGACCTAAACAAAGCTTGTCCTAAAGATCCATATCCGTTACCGCATATTGACACCATGGTAGACTCAACTGCAAGTCAAGAACTACTTACATTTTTGGATGCATCGAGTGGATTCAATCAAATCAAAATGGAGCCATCTGACGCAGAAAAAATAACATTTGCAACTCACCGAGGTATATATTACTAGGAGCTACATTTCAACGTCTAGAAAACATGATGTTTAAGGAACAAATCGTCAAGACTATGGAGGTTTACATGTATGATATGGTTGTGAAGTCAGAAAACACCGAAGATCATGTCAGAGATCTAAAGAAAGTATTTGACATATTACGAGCATTCAGCATGAAGCTGAATCCATCAAAGTGCAATTTTGTTGTATCGTCTGGAAAGTTCTTAGAGCATATGGTGACACAAATGGAGATTGAAGCTAGCCCAGAAAAAATTAAAGAAATTTTGAACTATAAAGTCCTACGTTATTGAAGGAGGTTCAAAAATGAACAGGGAGAGTTGCTGCATTGAACAAGTTCATATCACGTTCGTTAGGTAGGTGCAAGTTATTCTATGTCGTGCTGAGAAAAAAATAATGGCTTTCAATTGACAGAGAAACATGAAAAAACAAAACATTACTTGAAGCAATACCTAACAATACCTCCACTGTTGGCCAAGCCAAAGCCTAATGAAATTCTTTACATGTACACGTGTGTGACAGATCATGTAGTAAGTGGTGTCTTGCTGAGAGAAGAAGATGGTGTCCAGTATCCTAGTTAATATGTTAGTAAAAATATCTTAGAAGCTGAAACATACACATCTCTTAAAAATTTAGTTCTTGCCTTGAAAATGACGTCCACAAAATTAAGACACTACTTTAAATCACACAAAATACATGTCATGACCAATTTTTCTTTAAGAATGATTTTCAACAAACTAGAATTAATAGGGAGAATGGCGAAATGGTCCATACGACTAAGTACATATGACATTGTTACACGGCTAGAACATGCATTAAATCTCAAGGTCTTGCTAACTTTCTTGTTGATTTCAGTCCAATTCAGGTGACACAAGCAAAAGAGGAGCTCTGACATGTCATGACAAATAAAGACGCCCAATCATGGTCTTTGTTCATCGAAGGAGCATCAAATGTGAATCCTACACGGCTAGGAATTACACTAAAATCTCCACAGGGGGACACAATAGCATATTCTATGTTATGAATTTAAAGCAACCAACAATGAGGTGGAATACGAAGCTTTGATCATGGGACTAATAGTAGCAAAATAAATGAAAATTAAACACTTGAACGTGAGTTGTGACAGAAGAAATTATTTGTAACAAATTTCCAAGCCCTCTTGGCACCTTATGGTTTAACAAATAACTACTCATCTCAAGTTGGGATTAATTTCCAGGCTCTCTTGGCACCTCTCATATGAATGATAGGTGTTTATTACCTTAGAGGATTAGATGTCAACTACGAGAATCTTCTTGTCCCTGGATTTAAGAAATGCTGCTAGGGTTATACACAGTGTGGTAACTATAGAATTAGATTGGGCTATTTTTGACGAGTGATAAATAGACATATAAATAAAATTTTGCTATCAACACTTAAAAGTGAAATCTTCCACCAGGTGGTGGAGAATTGGAGTAAATTTGTCATTGACTTGGTCAGGGTTAAAAATTTTAAAACCATATTTGGAAAAATTTCGAGGATTAAAACTTGGAAGGGATGATGAAGGGCTAGACATAGTTCAGTTCAGTAGATTTGTAACAAATTTCCATGCTCCCTTGCGCTTTATATAATTAATAACTACTCACAGCAATTTAGGATTAATTTTCTAAAGGATATCACCAGACAAAACCACAGAAAATAAGCATAATATATAAGACACTTAAATATGGACGCACACATTCAACACTTATATGAAAACTTAATTACATTAGTTAACTTAATTATTTTGACAAAATTAATCAATATAATTAAATATAGAGAATGACACAATAAATAACAATAAATAATTACACAAAGGGTACCTTTGATTTAACAATAGCAGATTTTTTGTATTGCATTATGTGTGTTTTGTGAACTTATGTGAAATTTGTGTGAACCAGATAATGGATAGTTGGATACTTCGTCTGTCCAATAGGTTATTAACATATGAAATAATGATTTGCCACGCATTTTAAGATATATATAAAATAGTTACAAATTCTTTTTAAAAAAATTTTGAAACTATAGACACCTTAAAATAGGTGTTGAACCCTCCGTTCAAACGTGACAACCTATTGGGACTTAAAGAGTATATGTATTCTAATTTGATGAGTTCTTATATGAATTGTTAATCGACGTTTAAGTTTAAGTAAATTAAAGCGTGTTCTATGAGTACCGTATTATTAGCCAGTGATTAAATATGAGAATAATAGAAAAATGAGTGTTTGACTATTCTAGTTGAGAAATGTCTATATATAATGATTACGTGCCCACTTGTCGTATGGTGTTTATTTGTACAAAGAGAATTGATTAATTCGTTTTAAAATGAATTGTTACGTAAAAAATCTAGTTTTTATTTTCTTTAAATATTTTTATAAAATTATTGGAATGTGGTAAAGTCATGATTCTTGTTTTGTTGTCTCTGGAATGATTTTAGAGACTTTTTAAAAGTATGTGTTTAATTTATTTAAGTGATTTTGTATTTTAAATTGATTTTGAAATATTATTGCATTTACCGTCAACTTATTTTGTAAAATCCTTATAAAATAATTTTTATTTCAAAATTTATTTTAAAATTAGGGGGATAACGCTAATTTCATTCTCTACATTTTAAAAATATAATTAAATTTCTTAAAGTGTTTAAGCCCCATTTTATATTTTACAAAAACATTTTTAACCTTTTTTAGTTTTTCATAAAAGAAAAGCAAAACAAATTGTTTTTGATACTATGAAAAAAAGACTATTTCTCCCCTGCCATTTGACCCCTTAATTATCCGGCCCCTTCTCTCTTTTTCCTCATTTGTCCCCGACCCCTCTCTTATCTCTCTCCGCTCTTCTCTCTCTACCATCTCTTTGTACTACATGCAATAACTAAATTAAACGATTTTCTTAATTTAAACCGTTAAAACAATCCTCTCTCACTTTTTTTATCATATCCGAGCTTAAGAGTAAGTTGTTAATAAAGTTTTTAAAACCCACTTTTCAATTTTTCAAATTTTTATTGAGCAAGATTAAAGTTGAAAATATTATCTCAACAATACCAAATTTGGTAACTCAACTTTGAACATAACTTGGAAATAATATATGTTAATTAAAATTAGTACGGATTGAAGTCATGTATAGACAATACTCTGGTAAATGCATTGAAGACACCTTCAATACAAGACTCCATAAAGTTCATTGATATGTTGCGGTGTAATTGATTGAGTGTATATTTATATACACTTTTATATGATTTTATTCTCATATTTTATAATATTTTGTATATATTTTGTAAATAATTGGGTAACTATTAATCAATTTGTAGTGTTTGATTTCAGGAAATAAATATTCATAAAATTGGAATGAATTGGGCCTATTCGGGCTATACTCATATGGAAATTTGGATTTGATAGACGAATTACGCAGCAATCAGTATTTAGGATCAACGTGTAAACATGCATGGAAACTAGGCTACGAATTTCATAACATTATCCAACTTGAATGCCGATTGTATTTTGTTTAGAAAATAATTAAAAACAATTTTATATTAGGTGTTATAATATTATTTAGAGTGGTGTGTATATTTTTATAGAGATATAGAGAGAGAGGCTTAGAGAGAACTTGGACAAGGATTAAACGGCATTCACTCTAAGTTTGAGAGATTTCATAAAGTTGTATTTTTTTTAACTCTATACTCTTGTAATCACGGGTTGAGTTATACATATATGTTGGTTTTCTTCATTCATTTTGAGTAACTAATTTTCTAATCTGGGAATCAGGTAGTATTCATAGGGTAAACATGTGATTGTGTTATTGTATTGTGATTTCTCTGTCTTGTTAATCTGTTGTTGAGTGTTTAACACAATTGACGGAGTCGCGAACCCTTATTTGTATTTTTAGGAATTGTAATGAACCGGGATATGAATTATTATTCTAGTTTATGATATGACAAACATAATTCTATTATTTGATTAGGAGATTAATATGCGAATTATGAAACAGAAATTCCTTGGGCTTTAACAGTTTATAGTTATATGTTGATTAATCATGGGATTGACTTCAATATGTAGTTGTGGGCATTATATTGACTTCAATGAAACATAAACATTAGAGGAGTGTTTTTAGCAAGAGCATAAGACTTGAATATCACTGAATAATACACATCCGTTAATACCAGTAAAAAAAACCCTGATTTCTGCATTCTTTGTTAAATCGTTAATCTTATTTGCTCATTAGTTAAGTTAGTTAATAAACACAAATCCAATTATTCTTCTCACATCTAGACGGTAAAGGAATTACTACTTGAACTATTATTAATTTCAGTCTTTATAAACGAACTACATCGAAAAATACTTCAACAAATTGACGTCGCTACGGGTGAAGGCAGCAAAATTAAGTTTAGATTAATTGTTCTTTATTGTTTAGATTTTAGAGGGATTGTTTCCAATATACATCTTATTGTGTTTTCTTCTCAGATGCTATAAGCCTTATATGCGACATTCTACAAGTACGAAAATTTGAAATTTGATCAAGAAATTTTCGAGCTTTAAGGCGAGCCACTAAGAAAAGAAACGAAAGAGACAAGATGGAGGAACTAGAGGACTGCAAACTTGTTAATCTTAATTACAATCTTGATGAAACTTCTATTCGGGATCATGAGACTCCTAATCCCTCGAACTACATGTACAAGACTCCAGCAGTTAATGCAACTCAATTTATAATTAATTTGAGCTTAATTCAAATGGTGACCAACTCTGCATTTGAAGGAGATATTAAGCGAGAGGATCCACACCGTCATTCAAAATCAATAGACTGACTCTAGACTAAATTCTTCTTTACATGTTTCCTTACTCCATAAAGGGAAGATCTTTGGAATGGTTCCAACAACTTTCAGAGACTACAGTTGCTACTTGGGAGAGTCTTTCTACCGAGTTGTTGTCCAAATATTATCCTTCTAATAAGACTCAACAAATGAGGAAAATAATTCTAAGTTTCAAGATGAAACCAGGTGAAGGCTTATAATAGGCACTGGAGAGATACAAGACACTTTTGAGGAAGTGTCCACACCATGGTTGTACAGAATGTATGATTCTGAGTACTTTCTTTGGGTCCTTGAATACAGATGTTCATTTGAGTTTAGATGTGGTTGCAGGAGGAGACTTCAAGAAATCACCTTTGCATCAAGAAAAAGCACTTCTTGAGCCGCAAATAATTATGTGTAGACACCTGATGCAAAAAATTCTGTAAAATCAACACAAGAGACTGAGATGCTGAACTTGTTGACTTTTAAGTTGGATGCTCTTACTCAAGAGGTACGTGGACAAAGGGTCAATATTAATGTTATCTCTCCTCTAATGGGAGGTTATGGAGATTATGGTGTTGATCGGTCTTCATATGTTCCTCCATTCCCCGAGGAAGCATCTTTTATTCAAGGAAGACAATCTTGGCCAGTGCAAAATAATTCTAATTACAATCCAGACTAAAGGCCAAACAATAATCTCTCTTACAGAAATAACCATGCTCAAAATCTGACATATGTTATACCAAGACAGAGACTACCTCCAGGTTTTTAGCAACAACAACAATATCAACTTTTACCTAAAAAAAAGAAGGAACGTGTTGATTGGGAGGTTCCACTGAACAAGATGATACAAGGAACGGGTGGAGCATTCGTAAATATTGAGACAATATTTGGGCAAGTTGACACAAGACTTGAGTAGGTAGCTACTATACAGAAGTTATTAAAAGTGCAAATGGGACAGATTGCTAATAAACTTGGTGTGCATGAACAAGAAGCACTTCCTAGTCAACCCGTTGTGAATGTCAAAGAGCAGTGCAAGGCTATCACTTTGAGAAGTGGAAGAGAACTACCGAAAATTGTGGCTCCAGCACTTAAAGATGAGATTCTTCCTCCTAAAAAGAGAAAAACACATCAAATTAATGTGGAGATTTCTGAAAGTGTTGACTACGAACCAAAAAAGGATAAGTTTACACATAAAGCTCCAATGAAACCATACATTCCTCCATTTCCTTTTTCATAAAGGTTGAAAAATGGGAAGTTAGAAAAGCAGTATGAAAAAAATATTTTTGAAGATGTTTCATTAGATTCATATTAGCATTTCGTTTGTTGATGCACTGGCTCAAATGCCTCTTTATTTGAAATTTATGAAGGAGGTGTTGTCTGTTAGAAAGAAATTTGAGGAGGTGGAAATAATCACCCTTAACGAATAGTGTAGTGTTGTCATTCAACGCATGATTCCTCCTAAACTCAAAGATCCTGGAAGTTTTTCTTTTCCATGCACTATTGGGGAAGTTAGAGTAAAACGAGCCTTGTGTGATCTTGGTGCTAGTGTGAGTTTAATGCCACACTATATTTATAAAACACTTGGCCTGGGAAAGTTAAAGAAGACAAGAATTTCACTACAGCTTACAGATATATTAAAGTATCCACTAGGTGTACTTGAAGATGTTTTGGAAAAGGTGGATAAATTTGTTATCCCTTGTGATTTTGTGATGTGTTAGAGATGAATGAAGATGTTGATATTTCAATTATTTTTGAAAGACTATTCTTGACTACTGCGAGAACCAACATTTACATAAAAGCTGGTAAGCTTACATTGAACTTGAGAGAAAAAAAGTTGACTTTGATCTTAATCATGTTATGAAAGGGTTGTCAGTTGAAACTGAGTGTAATATGGAGGATGTTAAGGAAGAACTTGTGATAGAAGTCAATGGTCAAGCTCATGAGGTGGAAGCTAAAATAGACGAACACTGATCTCTTGCACATGAATTTCAAGGTCTAAATGAAGTGGGTATTATAGTTGGGCCATTAGAGATGGTTTCGAAATATCCACCATAAAATCAAAAGAATTAGAGGCGTCGAGCTAATGATATTAAACAAGCACTTCTTGGGAGGCATTTGATAGAGAATTTTATTCCCATGATTTTGCACTAATGTTCTTTTAAACGAGTCTGCTAATTGGTACAGGTCTCGAATAAAGCTAAATTTGAGTTTATTAAGAAGAACAATCTTCCGAATTGAGTTAGAAAGGCTTAATAGAGTTCTTGTGTAGATAGAAGGTCTCGAGTTTCTACCTAGATAGTGGACGATTAGAGTAAAATATGTGGTTGGCTTTCTCAGGGTTAAAAAATTTGAAACCATGTTTGGGAAAATTCGGAGGATTGAAACTTGGAAGAGATGACAAAGGGCTAGACATGAGTTAAGTTTAGCTGATTTTTAAAAAACTTCGCACCTTATGGTTTAGTAAATAACTACTCATCTCAAACTGGGATTAATTATCTAAAGAATGTCACGAGAGAGAGGGAGAAAAAACAAGAATAACATATGCACACTTAAACGTGGACAAGAAGATTGAGCACTTATATGAAAACTTAAAAACATTAATCAACACAATATTTTTTTTGACAAAATTAATCAACACAATTAAATATAGAGAATGACACAATAAATAATTACACAAAAGATACCTTTCACGTGCCAAGTGGTTGAATATAAGACAGTAGTCCATATCACTTGTGCTTAAAGATCAAATATACCTGATAAATGAAAAAAAAAACTTTTACTGAGCATTCAAAGAATAGGAAAAAAGTACTCATATGAAAGATATGTCTTTTTTATTATACATGATTAGATATCAACTAAGATAATATTCAATCCCATAGATTTCTGAAATGATGTTAGGGTTAGATACGAAGTACTGATATACATTTATGTATAACCTAATATATGGTAATTGGGTGGTTTCTGTGGATAAATAAACTACGGTAATAAGTGTGGTAAATATTGAAATTGATTGGGCTATTTTTGAGTAGTGACAAATATATATATACATAAATATATACAAATATATATATATATATATACATACATACATAAATATATACATAAATAAATAAATATATATATATATATATATACATACGTACATATATATATATGTATGTATGTATGTATGTATGTATGTATGCATGTATGTATGTAATTGGGCTATAAACACTTAAAAGTGACTTCAAGGATTGGAGTGAAATTTGACATTGACTTGGTCAGGGTTAAAAATTTTGAAACGATGTTTCAGAAAAATTTGGAGGATTGAAACTTGGAAAGGATAACGATAGGCTAGACATGAGATATAAGTTCAGTTTACTTAATTTGTAATAAATTTTCATGCTCTATTGGCACCTTATGGTTTAATAAATAACTACTCATCTCAATTTGAAATTAATTTTCTTAAGGATCTCAGGAGAGGGAAGAAGAAGAAAATAAGAATAACATATAACACACTTAAACATGGACAAACACATTGAGCACTTATATAAAAACTTAATAAAGTTAATCAACACAATTTTTTTGACAAAATTAATCAACACAATTAAATATAGAGAATGACACAATAAATTATTACATAAAAGGTACCTTTGATATGCTAAGTGGTTGATTCAAAGAGATTAGTCCATTTGACTTGTGTTTAAGATCAAATAGCACTAATAAAAGAGATTAGCAAAGGATATGAAAAATGTACTTATATAAATTGAGAAATGCTGCTAGGGTTAGTTACAGAGGAGTGGTATACATTTATCTATAACCAAATATATGCTTATTGGAGCGTTGGGAGGATAACTAAATTGGGCTAAAGAGTATGGTAACTTTAAAATTAGATTAGGGTATTTTTGAGGGGTGATACATAGAGATATAAATAAAAAATTTCTATAAACTCTTGAAAGTGAAATCTTCCACTTGTGGTGGAGAATTAGTTTAAAATTTGACCTTGGCTTGGTCATGTTTAAAATTTTGAAAGCATTTTTGTGAAAATTTTGAAGGATTGAAACTTGGAAAGGATGACGAACCACCAGACATGAGTTGAGTTTAGCTGATTTTTAACAAATTTGCATGCTCTCTTGGCACCTTGTGGATGGTTTAATAAATAACTACTCATCTCAATTTGAGATTAATTTTCTAAAGAGGGAAGAAGAAAAGTTAAGAATAACATTTAACACGGACAAACACATTGAGCACTTACATGAAAACTTAATACTCCCTCTTTTTTTTTTGACCCTTTGACTTTCTTTACCCATCTTTAATCCTTTGATCAGATACTAAAATTTATTATTTTTTAATTTTCCTTTTTGTGAATAAAAATAAAGAATCAGAACTTTAATTCAGAAAAAAATTAATCAAAAATAATTTTTTTAACTATCCAATCAAAGCACCTGAACATGTGTCTGAAGTCAAAACGTCAAATAAAAAAAAGAGGATTAATATTAAACATCACAAAAAAATTCTTGAAAAAAGTAATCAACCTAATTAAATATAGAGAATGACATAATAAATAATTACACAAAAGGTACCATTGATATGCATTACAAGAAAAAAGAGTAAATACAACAAGATAAATTCGACCGCGGCTAAATTCGATCAAGTTCTGTCGAATTTAATAGGCACGGCTAAACTCGACCGATTTCGGTCGTATTTAGGCGGTCAATTTTAAACGGTTGTATTTACGACCAAATTCAACAAGAAATGGTCGAAATTAAAACGGTCGTATTTAGAGTTAAATTCGACGGAAAATGTATTAGGTCGAATTTAGTCCTGCCAAAAAAGTGTAGGGAATTTTCCCTCCAATGAATTTATTTGTTAATCCTAAATTCAACCGATTTCGGGCGAATTTGATATTTGGAAATAGCGGGCAACTTCCCCACTATTTATAATTTTTTGTGCAAAAGTGGGAGGAAATTTCCCGCCATTTTTAAAATTATATTTCAATGGGAATCGGTTGAATTTAGTTCTTGCAAAAATAATCATTTGATAAGAGAATTTTCAAATTTCTTTTATTTGTTGCATTACAAAAAATTGGATATTTATAAAATTAATTTGATAAATTATAAAAAAATTATGAGGGTATCAATTTCTAATTTTTTTTAAAAAAAATTAATGAGAAAATAAAAAACAAATTTCTTAAATTGTCATGATAATTAATTTGAGATTTAGGGGTTAAATTGATAGTTTTGAGTTTGGATTAGGGTTTGATTTTCCAATTTATATTTTATTTGTTTTGAGTATCCAACCGTACAGATGCAAAGATTTTTAAAAATTAAATAGTGTATGAAAATTTTTAACTTATTTAAATATTTAAATCTTAATTATATTTACAAAATCGAGCTTAGGGATTGAGATCTTAACCCTAGAATGTTCCTACTATTCAGAATAAATATTTAACGATCCAACTGTATGAATGTTAAAATGGTTAAACAAATGTTATATGCAAAATTTCAATAATTTTTAATCATTAGAAGTTGATTATTTTATCAAATAAGGTATATTTAAACTTAATCATAAATTTCACCGCACATTCTTATTGGTAGAATTTATGATAAAATTGACCAAAATCATGATTCCAATTTTTTATTAAAATTATGAATTGTTGCATTACAAAATAAATTTACTTCTTCTAAAAAATAATTATGTGATAAGAAAATTTTCAAATTTCTATTATTTGTTGCATTAAAAAAAATTGGATATTTATTAAATTAAATAGAAAAATTATAAAAGAAAAGTTGCGAGAATGCCAGAAAAACATAGTACATCAATCATAATTTTTTGAAAAAACTTTAATAAGCAGAGAAAAATAAACTTCTTAAGTTGTCATAATAACTGTATACTACATTAATATGTAGGTTAGGGGTTATAGATGTAGAGTTTAGGGTATTGATTATAATTAGTGTTAGATCTTGTAATTTACTTTAAATATTTTTTTTTATAATCCAACTGTACCGATGTGAAGATTGTTGAAAATAAACTGTGTACAGACAAAATCAACAAATTTAAATATTTAAATCTTAACTATTTTTACAAAATCAAATTTAGGGGTTGAGATCCTAACCCTAGAATGTTCCTCTTATTTAGAATAAATATTCAACAATCCAACGGTACTAATGCTGAAATGGTTAAAAGAAAATGTAATATGCATAATTTCAAGATTTTTATATATAAAACCTTGATTATTTTAACAAATTAGGTATAATATTAAACTTAATCCTATATTCACCACATACTCTTATTTGGTGAAAATTTTGATAAAATCGACCAAAATTCCATTTCCAACTTTTTTCCATCAATGTCGTATAAAGTTATTTTACATCATAGCAAAATGCATACCTTAATTTATTTTTAAATTTTAAATTCAACATTTTAAATTTCCAAAAATATGAATATAAGTATAAATTTATTTTACATCTTAGCAAAATGTATGAAATTTATTTTTCATCAGGATTTGTTACGGTTCATAAAATTCACTTAAATAATAAGTTTATTTCAAAAAAAATTGTAAATAAAGAATTTAATAATATAAAATATTGACACTACACATAAACAAAATAAAATGAATCAGAGCACAAAAAACAAACACCAAGTGTACGTATTTAGTGACTTGAGATCTGAAAATGGGTGGGTGTGAGACTAAAATTAAAATATCTCTTGAACCTCAAAATCAAAATCTCAACTTCATATCTCATTTAAAAAATTACTTATTAAATCCCTTTCATTCATTTTCATCAGCATCTTTTCATCGCCTCTCTCTTCGTCGCCAAGCTCCTCCTCTCCCTCGGATCTCGTGACAATCACCACTAGTTGTTAAAGCCCCAATTCCTATCATCGGCGGTCTCCTCCGCTTCCTCAAAGGTTGTATTACTGCGCAAGAAGTATTCGAAGCTCGGGAGTGTATTCACACTCAATTTGGTGAATAAGAATATTACATTTCTAACAAGACCAAAGGTTTCTTCGCATTTCTTTGTGGCAGTTGTGTTGTATTTGGATTTATTTGTATAACTTTATTTAGAATAATAAAGTATATGAATAATGTTTTTATGATATTTAAGTTATACATTAAATTCATGAGTTATAGAAATTGATTTGATCAGTTACATATTTATGTAATTATGATATTAAAAGAATATTAGGATATTCATTATTATGGAGCGGAAATTGTGGTAGAAATGTCCATATATAGTGGATATATTTTCATTGAAAGAGGCACCAAAAAGTTGCTTGTTCTTGCCACAATTGGAGCTCCCAAAATACTATCACTTTTTCTTTCCTAAAACAATTATATAATCTACCATATGCACACAAACTCCTTCGGTGGTATCAGAGCGAGACTAATTTTAATTCTAATATTTTTTTCAGGGTTATTCTCCGAAGATTGTAGCATCAGTTGTATTTCTGGTTTTTCTGCCGAAGATTATCGCACCTATAACCAGTTGATTTTCTGTGAGAGCTTTTATTCACATGTTCTATTTGTCTCGATTTCACATTGTGTAGTATATTTCACATCGTGTAGTATAAGTTCTGGTGGTTTTGATTCATTAGGTTTCTTAATTTGTTAGTCCAACTCATGTAGGCATTTATTTTATTATCATTTTATTTAGGTGTCCTCATGATCCCTTTCATGACTGTTTTTCTTGGCACTAGTTTTTTTTTCATTACACCCTTTTAGCACCCTTCTGCCAGGTCTATCTATTGCCATGTCTAACTATATGATTAGTTGTTTTTAATTTCCCGGACATTTTATTATTATTATTATAGATATTTTTTTTTCTAACCATGTTCCTTGTTGGTGTATATGTCCATCTTATTATTTCCTTTTTGATTGTGAATATATAGCTTCAACCTTAAATCCTGCTTAATCTACTGTAATTTTTTTTTTATAGTTTTTGTCACCTCAATTCTTTTTAAATCACATATTTTGTGTGTAAGTTTTTTTGTTAGTCTCGTTACTGGTGTTGTGTGTTTGTTCACGTTATATATGAAGGGGCATGCATTTTTTTATATATATTGCTCTTGTTGGTTTCTTGGTTAATTATATTGCGACCTTTTATTAGTCAGTTTTTGGTAATTTTCTGTTAGTTGTTTGCATTGACAAGTAAATGATTGCCTCTAGTTCGTTTTTGTGATTGAATGAAAAGTTTTCTTATAAATTAGTGTTGTTTTTGGATAGTATTTAAAATGATTAGAAGCTGAATAGATTTTGTTTTAAAATGGTTGCCTAAATTTGAGTGTCGCCCGTGTTCTTACATTTTCTGGTATGGGAGTTTAATTTATTAACATTGTTTCTAAGATTATTATTTTTAATTGTTTGATTGAGTGTGATCCGGAATCTACCTTTGAAATAGACGACATTGTATTCAGAGGAAATTCTTGTAATGCTCGGAATAGAGAGCAAGTGAAAATGAAAATAATTTTTATTGTGTGTGATTTGAGAATTTTCGTTGAAATAGACAATTTTATATAATAGTTTTTTTTTGTTCAGAATAGAGAACAAATGAATTATATATTGTTTTAATGCAATTTTGGTATTTTAATCAATGATATAGATGGATGTTGGTTCGACTCGAGTGCTACCCTCCATGTTGCAAGGTGAAAATAAATTGTTTCAAAACAATTCGGAAACTGTTTACGTGTTTTAATTTTAATTTTAAATCTTGTTAATAAATTTGAAATGGTGATTATAGTGATATAATGAAATTGAGTTGGTGCATTTCTATAAGGAGCTGAAAAATTAATTATTTCGAGATAATATAAAATTATTATCGAAAAATTTGGTGGAAAGAACAATTTAATATTAGAAACTTTGTGACACTTAAAATAGAGTGGACAAATTGAAATTTAAGTGATGTGCATAAATGGATAATTTTTTTTAGATATGGATGATTATTTTGAGATATGTGTTTTATTAAATCCGATCCAAATAATAAAAGTGGATCTCAATATTGATAATGAACCATTGTCTATGGTTGTAAGTGAGATATTGAGAATTTCACCAAAGCCGGTGATTGAATAGATCCGATCGAGAATAATGAAGCGGATGTCAATATTGATAAGGAATCATTGTTTATGTTCGTAATTGAAGAATTGTATTTGCAAATATGGACATGTAATGATGCAATGAGATTGCAAGAATACAAGTCATTGATGAAATCCATAAAAGTTCAAATTGATTTCTTGGAATAGAAATAAATGTGAGAGTTATTTTTGTTCTTCCTAAAGACAGAAAATTCACAAGTTTATCCGTTAAACTTTTTATGTGAAGAAAGAATTAGACGATTATCCACTTTAAAAGTGGGAGTTTGTTTATTTTTTTTTGTAAAAATCAGGAAATCCAAATTAAGGGATAGAGTATATCTGAATATTGAGATTTGGAAGGGGAAAATATTTGAATTAAGTGATTAATCATTTTTGGATGATAAGAAAATGATTAATGCGGAAAAGGAAAAACTAAATGTATGATATGTGCAAGTGATCAGAATTTCGATATTTTTGTAATCGATTAATTCGACTTGACATATTTAAAAAGCCTTATAAGGAAATTGTGAAAATAATTTTTGATTGAGACTAAGAGTCTGTAAAGAGATCATGATCAAGTATTTGAAGAGTACGTTGTATAAATGGGTTATTAGGCAGACGTGTCTAAATTTGTTATTAATTGCGGTATAAGCATCAAAGGTGACATTGATTACACGAATTTAATTTTTGGGAGATTGGTTTAATTTTGGTGGCGATGAAAGTTGCATTGCAAGAATAAAACATGGAAATCGTATTTAATTAATGTTGTAATTGAAATTTTTTTGGCAAAAGGTATTCATGTAAAATTGTTCGTCACCTTGACTTAATATATTAAGTCAGAAAAATGAGGACACCACTCCGGAAATGAGTGGGTGTATTTTAATAAGATGATTCATATATTTATAAACCATGTTAAAAGTGGGAGCTACAAAAGTATTTGACAAATACGCCAAGTGGCAATACAAGAGAAGCGCTTAAATCCGACGGAAAATATTTTGTTGAATTTAACCTTTTCCGTTGGATTTAACAATGGTTCCGTCGTATTTATGCTAAATGAGACGGAAAGGAAACCGTGGCTTTTGTAGGGGCCAATTTTAATATATCCGTAAAATTTAAGACTTTAAATCTGACGGATATTCCGTTCAATTTACCAACGGTTAAATTTGACCGATTTTTTGTCGTATTTATAAATTTCAAAATTTCTCTTACAAATTTGAATTTTCCCACCAAATTTGAATTTTGCAGCCAAAATTATAAATTCAACGGAGCTTATCTTAAATATGACGACAAAAATAAAACGGATGTCGTAGTATTTAACATATACTTTTTAAAATTTTAATCAAAAAATTAAATATAAAATTTCAACTTGAGTAAATGTGTCTGAATCCGTCAAATATGATTGACCATAATATTTATAACTATAACAATATATGTCATATTTATATAATCTTACGAATAAAAATTATATATATTTATTTATTCAAGCCTCTTCAATTGCTTCCTTCGGTAACACAAATACTCACAAATGCCAGTATAACGAAGAAGGTAACAATTAAAATAAAAACCTGTCATAATTTGAAATTCAAAGGTCTGCCATACAGATTGTACTTGCATCAACTACTTCCTAATCTATTTATTTCAACTACAATCTACTCTAATTGGTTCTTTGTCTAGCTACCTCCTAATTCAACTACATCCTACTTCAACTACTCATCCTACTCCAATTGGATTTAATTTCCTACATCCTAATTCAAATGCATCATGCTCTACGTGGATTCTACACCAAGCTTCATCCTAATCGAGCAATTCATCATCTGAGATGTGGGGGTTATCATCATCATGAGAATCCTGCAGTGTAGTATTTAAACAACATATCACAAATTAAAATTAGAAATTATTGTAGGTTTGATTCAACTGAACAAGACAAGCATTTCTTTCTAAATAGAATGACAGCAAGTATACAAAATAGATAAATATGTAACTAAATGGATATAACATTTGAATTAAATATTGTATTTTCTTATAAAGGTATTAATTTTTAAAGTTAATCAAGGAATACCTCAGTTATAACTTTCTTGTATTCACCGAAGATTGTTGCAACCATAGTAAACGCCACTTTAGTGTACTCGCCCCAAAACATGTCCTCTTTTGGTACCACTTCTGTCTCCAATCGCTCAATGTGTTTTTCGATCTCTATGCGAGCTACACAATCCTCATTGTCATATGCATGAACAATAATAGCGGCAGTTCCCATTGCACGCTGTAGCAACTGAGGGGACAAGCTTGCACCATGAGTAGGAGTCGAACGCGAGTTCCGCTGAACTAACAGTTCTTCGTCACTGTAGATATCTGATAAGTTCATCCGCCCCCCATAAATAATCTATTCTTTTTGTGCGCATGAGTGCCAAGCTCCTTTGAGAGTGAACATGCCACCTCCGCCTCAGCTCGTATTCGTTTGTTGGGTGACATAGGAGGGGAAGCCGTAGGAGAGGATATGTTGGTGATGTGGCGAAAAATGAGTTTAAATTAATCGTAAGCGCACGATCGCCGTTTTAATATTTATAAAGTTTGTTCCGCAGGGACTATTTATTTTTCATATTCCCTTC
>PHNY01117919.1:517-12787 GCA_003724115.2 Anethum foeniculum | reverse complement strand
ATGCCTCGAGTTTAATCTATAATATGTGGTTAAAGGGATTATATTGCATTGTACATTATTCACGAAAGGTTTAATCGATCACCGATTTAATTATTATTACTTGGGTAGCAATGATGTATTAATATATGCCGCTCTTTGTTTATAATTTTAATATGAGATATTAAAATTATTGCCAACGTAATAATAACCTATAGGGTCGCACAAAGAATGCTTGAAGGATTATTTAATTTAAATTCCAATTTAAATTAAATAAAAGTGATTCGAATTATTTATAATATTAGTTAAGTATGACTTAATTAATTTGATAAATAATGATATTCAAATTTACTAATATTAATTCTGAAATTTATTTGTTAAATAATTAAGTGAGACTTAATTATAATACAAATAGGAATTTCAAATTAATAATAAATCCTAACTAATTAAGAGTTATAATTCGTTTTTCTACTCTCTATATAATATCTCTTGTGGCTGATTTTTAAGGTTAAGGCTTTATTAAAAAAAACCCTAGCCACCAAGAGAAAAGAGGGAGAGAGGAAGAAGAAACGATTTTTGTGCTAGTACACATCCGATCCTTGAGGTCAAGCATTCGTGTGCATACCGATAGAGCGTAGATTTCGAGTACGGGATGCGTGGTGATTGAACAAGCTTGGATCTCCATTATTCTTCCATTAATGAACTGATAAAGCTTCTTAAGGTAAACAATCTGATCTACGAATTAAATATCTATTTTTCGTATGGATCCTGGTTTGGGTTTCGATTTTTCTGTTTTTCAATATCATTTTATTACTGTTTCAGCTTTGTTTGGCGCCTTGAAACCCAACACATGATGGGAGAGTTGAACTTCTTTCTAGGACTACAAGTGAATCAAATGAAAGATGGAATATTCATTTATCAATCCAAGTACATCAAAGATCTTCTCAAGAAGTTTCATCTGAAAGATTCAACTCCGGTAAAAACTCCTATGCCAACTGCCAATAAGCTTGATCAGGACAAAATCGGTAAGAAGGTTGACATCACAAGCTATAGAGGTATGATAGGCTCATTACTATATATTATTGCAAGTAGGCCAGATATTATGTTTGCAACATGCTTGTGTGCTAGATTTCAGGCTAACCCTAAAAAATCTCATCTTATATTTGTTAAAAGGATTTTAGGTATCTTAGGGGGAAAACGAATCTTGGTATCTGCTACCCAAAAGGTACAGGTTTTGACCATGTTGGTTATACAGACTCAGATTTTGCAGGTTGTAAATTGATCGGAAAAGTACTTCAGGAAGTTGTCAATTTCTTGGAAGAAGATTGGTGTCCTGACATAGCAAGAAGCAGCACTCAGTATCTACTTCAACTGCTGAAGCTGAATATATAGCTGCTAGAAGCTGTTGTGCTTAGATCTTGTGGATGAGGAACCAACTCGGAGACTATGGACTACTGATGTCAAAGATTCCAATATTCAGCGACAACACAAGTGCCATAACAATTTACAAAAACCCGGTGCAACACTCGAGAACAAAGCAAATTGATATCAGGTACCATTTTATGAGAGAGCATATCACAAATGGTACTGTTGAATTATATTTTGTACCCACAGAGGAACAAATTGCAAACATCTTCACTAAACCACTTGACGAATCCATTTTCTCTAAGTTGGTTGGTAAACTTAGGATGTTAAATCTTTCTAATTGATTAGTTAGGAGTCGATAGCTGCAAGTTCTTTCAAATAAATTCACATGTTGATCAATTTCAATATTATTAGGACTTGTGAATTATTTTACCAATATTTGATTCTCGTACATCAGTATTGATGTGCTAGTATCCAATTTATAAATATTTTAGCACATAAATATCTTACTTTTATTTGAAAATCTATATCATATACTAAAGTAAAATGCCTACATGCATTTTCCCTCCAAAAGTTCCCTTCTATGTCTCTCTCTTCCCTTTTCATTAAATTATATCGTTTTTACTTTATCTCTCCTCCCACTTTTCTTCCTCTCTATCATCTCACTTCATCTAACCGTTATCTTTTCTATTTCTCTCTCTTTCCATCTTATTCACTAATATTTTTTTTCCTTCTCCTCTCTCTTCTAACTTTATATTTTAATCTTATTATTTTATTCTCATACTTTTCTTCGTAATGTCACTCTTATTTTCTTCCTCTCTCTTATATATCATTAAATTAAATTATTTTTATTTCTTTTTATTAAAATCTTTACCTTCATTTTCCTTCACAGATTCCCTTATTCTTCCTTCTTCTGCTTAATGTAAATATTTTTTCTCTTTATCCCCTCTTCCCACTTTTTCCCATACTATGTTAACTACTTTATTATATAATTTTATTTTACTAATATTATCCCCTCCTTTTGTCTCTCCCACCTCTTTCTCTCCCTACTATTTACCTCCACTTCTTCCCATACTATGTTTAACTACTTTATTATATAATTTATTTTATTAATATTATCCCCTCCTTTTGTCTCTCTCACCTCTTTCTCTCCGCTACTTTCAATTTATCCTTCCTCACCATATATTATTAGTTATTTTTGTATCTTTTTATGTTTTAAATTTTCCCCATCAAGTTTGAAATATACCACTCATTTTTCCGTTTATCATTTTATTCATTCTATTACATTAGTTTAATTTTTACTCAATCTCATTTTCTGGGTCACTTCTCCTAATCTATGACTTCTAGATTAAATTTTTAATCTTTGTTACTAAATAGTGCAAGGTGGCCTAAATTTTATTCTTATTTTTCAATTATATTTTACACTTCGTTGCATTTATTTATAATTTTTAAGTTCCGACATAAAGTGAGTTTTTTGCCCCAACTATTTAAATCATATGTAACATACTCAATCATACTCATATAAATAACTAATTTTTTAATTAATGTAGATGACTTTTAAATTAGTTTTATTGACGATCAAATGTTCACGCAGAAAGTCAAAAGATTGAAATTGTTTTAGAAAGATCCTGAATTTCAAAAATAATATAAATGGCAATGAGATTATTTTTATGGATGAAAAGTTTCTTTATTTGCTTACTCTATTTTTTTTAAACAACGCATATACCAAATAAGGTATAATTTATAGTTGGTTCACCCATCATTTTGGTTATCCCTCACAATCAAAACCGCAAGATCTTCCAATATTCCTAATCAAGTGATTAAAACAGTTAAATCTAAACACCAAAAATATAAACAACCAAAATTTCTAGGTTTGGATCCAATCAACAACATATCATTTATAAAACAAACAAATGTATATGGTAAAAATCTCATCAACCAAATATTGAATTATACTCCCTCCATCCCACCCAGTTGTTAATATTATGGGGGACACATAAATTAAGAACAAAGAAGAAATAAAAGAAAAGATGGGTAAGTTAATAAAATTAGTGAAGGAAAATTTAATATTTTAAAAATTTTTAATAATTGGACGAAACATCGAAAAATGAAAATATTAACAATCTGTTGGGACGTAGGGAGTACTATTTAATCTTATCAGAAATAATACACACTAAAAAGATTATAATTAATATTACTTAATTTTGAATATTTACTTACGTCAAAATTATATATAATACAAATATTAAAAATAAATTATCAACAAAGACACTTATATCACACATGTAGTAAGTTACTCCCTCAGTCCCAATAGATTCTTAATATTTGAAACAGAGTGTTCGTCACGCGTTTTAAAGCAATTATCTACCATAGTTTTATAATATATTTTTAAAATTTTCTTTTTTTGAATAAAAATTTAGATATTTAATTTTTATTCAAAAGAAAAAAGTTTCTAAAATAATTTATGCAACTATACTAGATAAGAGCTTTAAAATGCGTGCCGAACACTCTATTTCAAATGTTAAGAATCAAGTGGGATGGAAGGAGTAGTATTTATAAAACAACTAATATATCTTTATTAAAAAATGTAAGTAAATATAATTTAAAATATAAATTATAAGAAATGATAACAAATTATTTATCTAACCTTAAAATACTAAACTTAACCAAATAATTTTATTTTCAATTAAAATGTGAAAATTTTACTAATAAAAATAAATATTAATTACTATAAATAGAATTTTCTTAAATAGTCTCAATTATATTTCTTAATTTTTTATATTTAAATATGAATTATATAAAACATTATGCATAATCAATAAAATAAAACTAACATCCCAATTTTAATCTTATTGTTAACTTTAAATTCATTTGATAATATATAAAAAATTATTCTAATAAATAAAATGTTGACATCTTAAATTTCATTTTACAATTAATTCTAAATGATAAGTAAAAAAATATTATATTTCTATATATTTAACAAAATCGTGCATATGCACGGGTATTATCTGGTAATTTAATTAAGGGAAATAAACACTCTTAGTTAATTTCTAAAAGTTAAATTATGAGTAAAATAAAAGGCAGCATAATTTTATTTATTAAAAATTATGATATTATCAGTTTATGATAATTATTGTAATTTTAAAAATAAAATTGTGAAATTTTAGTTTTGGTGGATTTTAATTTGTTTCGTATTTAAAAGAATCCACTAAAATTAAATTATAGAATCGTAAGTAATTTCATAACTATCGACATATGTCTGCTAATGATATAATTGTTGATAGTTAATAAAATTATTTGTGACTTTTTTCTGAAACCATACTTAAAACAATATTTAAAATTGAATGGTTATTTAATTTTTAAGGAAATTCGAGTTAGATTTCAGAATAGACTTAAAATTGTTTTAGTATAGAACTCGACAATAATCCCTTGTCAAGTCCAAGGCAAATTAACTACTTTGAAAAGTGTTTAAGTACTCGAA
Organism: Anethum foeniculum; assembly: GCA_003724115.2. Classification (NCBI taxonomy): domain Eukaryota; kingdom Viridiplantae; phylum Streptophyta; class Magnoliopsida; order Apiales; family Apiaceae; genus Anethum; species Anethum foeniculum. Next base: position 7,962 of record PHNY01117919.1, on the reverse strand, counting down.
TTGGCCTCATGTCGAGTCCTAAACATTTCTCTCTGGAACTTCCTTAAGTCCTCCTACATAGACTATCTCGAGTCGTAGACTATGATCTAGGAAATTGACTAAGTCCCTACAGATGACTTATTGTCGAGTCCTAGCGAGTCTGTTTAAAGGGATATGATGTCGAGTCCTAATTCTAACTACAGTATCTATTTTGTCGCATCCTAGGCTCATACAGTAAAACCTTGTGTCGAGTCCTAGATTGTTTCTTACAAATAGTCTAAGTCCAACACATAAGTGATTTGTGTCGAGTCCTAGAATGGACCACGGTCTAGAAATGTCGAGTCATAGATCAGGACTTAAGTGTTTTGGCTGTTTTTTAGCTTTTCTTTATTATTTCGAATTCAATCAATACACACACATACATACACAACTGTCGCGCTGGCGAATTGTAAAATTTCTCCATTAGCAAATCCTTGTCGAACCTCTGCCAAATTTTATTTGGAGAATAGAATATTGCTACCCACTTCACGATCTATCATTAGACTGTAACCTCATCTGTTTTGATCAAGTATTTGGGATTGTCTCTATTCGAACTAATCATAGTTTAAACTAGGATTTGATCAAGTTTTTGTGGTTGAAAAATTTCTTAAAAATCATAGTTATGTTTCAAATTTCTTGTAGTATAACATACTTGATTTTCATAAAGATTCGAGGAATTTGATATTTCGTGTTTGTTTCGTTGTTTTTCAAAATCATTGTGTGTTGATATAGTATTGGTTATTTTAAGATTAAAAATTTTATTATTCATTTATTGAAATGGGTGATGATTTTGTTTTGAAGAGGACTAATTACATTTCAGTTTTAGAAAATGACCCCGTATGAACTGAACGTTTTTATAAATGGGTTCGTTTTCTTAACGAACATTCTATTGTCAGTTTTTCCTTAACTGCTAAAACCAAACTAAATGTTGATAGTTTCATTATGTTTGACAAAATTCTTATATTTCTAACAATGGAGCTAATCTTGGTTTAGAGTTTCAAGTGGCAAATGACATAGTCAGGATTTCTGAGGGTGACATTAATGAATTTCTGCATCTTCCAAGAGACAACTTTGATGATCCACCGGATGGAGATGACTTGATGCACTTTTTCAATATGAATAATGCTACTCTTGAGGACATACAAATTCCAAGATACTTTTTCACGAATGCTCTGCCAAAGGTATGGAACCTGTTCTTCACAATAATATCATATACATTCTCAATGAAGACATGTGGTTGGAGCAGCCTCTCAACACCGATCCAACAAATTAGAGTTATTGTTGCTCACAACTTAAGGATCAACTATGGTCATCTGATCATGCAGAAGATTCAAGAACATCTTTCTACAAATTAGAACTTCAGTGTCTATCCAAGGTTTCTGCAAATTGTTCTAAACAGCAAGCTGACTACTGAGCAAAGAAGCTGGATTTCAAATGATCATCTTGAAGATCATCCCGAATTACTAGCTAAAACTGTCTTATTACTCAAGAATTAGCAGAACTATCCAAATAATAACAGAGGTAGACCTCAAATCTCACTAATAGATTATATGAGAGAGTGTTTTTTTTTCTTATTGAACAGGTACAAGCTGATGCTGGTGAAATTGAGGAATAAGAAGCTGAGGATGTTGAGGGTGTTATCTTGGAACAAGAAGCTATTCAAGCACCAACAAAATGAGAATGTTCCTGAAACACAAGAAAATGTTCCAACTGAATCAGTCGTTGAGCATGAACCAATGCAAGTGTATGAAGAAGAGAACATTCCAGAAGCTCCAATCACTGCAATAGCTCATCCCGAACCACAAGAGAATTTGTGACAATGCAACAAGAGGGAGATGTTTATAGGCCAGTAGGTAGGTTCACATGTATGAATACCTCCGTTACTAGTGGAACTTTTGATAATGTTACCGATTTTACGGACATAAGCTCCTTTGAACTGGATCACACACACACATACACACACACACTTATTCTTGAAGTACAAGTTAAATTTCGAGGCTTTGAATTTAAAAACCCACAAATTCATAACCCACCTCCTGATTCAAACGCTAAAACACTTTTCCCTTTAACTCAACCACTGAAAAGAAAAGAACTTTTTGAGAGTTTTGAAGGAGAAACTGTAGAAAGTGCAGCAAATAAGGAGGATAATGAGAGAGAACCCACAACTCTGCCTCCTCGGTAGAAATTCAAAACCACTGAGGCAACTGTAAGCTCCCATGTATCTTCCCAAAGGAATACAATGGCTGAAACGACATATAAACAGTTACTAGATTTATCTTCTTGACAAGATGAATCTATTGAAATTCGCCAGTCTACCATGGCATCCGATTGAGTGTCATCACATCTTACTCAACAAATTCTTATTGCACAAAGTGAGGTTGCACACACTCTTGAAGATGTAACCATTTCAAGGTTAGAATCTTCTAAAATAGATCCTTCAAATGTTCAATTGCCTTCATAGGTGTCAGGAGAAGGTGTTGTTGTCGCTGTCATTGAAAGTACAACACCTACCTCCCTAAGACTAACAAACCTGGATACGACATAGGTGCGGATCGGCAACACACTAGCTATGAACCAGATTAAACTGGTGAGCCTAAGGGGAAAGTGTCTTCATCAAAACTTGAAAGAACTAAGGATCATACACCCAATATAACGGCCTCAGTGACTCTCCCAGAGATTCAAACTTGGGATCAATCATCTCAAGCTGACAGGGAACTCATCTTGAACGAGGATCCGGAATTGCGAACTCCCATTGCACCACCTCTAACCTCCTTAAGGATAGCTACGGTGATTTCTTCTGCAGGTACAACTGAGATTCGGAGCCCTGAATAGAGTAAAACCGTGAGTTGAGTGAAACCCTTAACCCTGAGCCGAGTGAAAGAGTGCAGAGTGAAACACTGCGAGAAACCTTAAGTGCGACACCCACCAATCCAAATTCACCTAAAGCTGATTCATCAAAATTTGTTAGTGCATCAAATCTAGAAGCAATCTTGGAAAAAAGAGATCGTAAGTTTCTTGAAGTACTAGAAACATGCGATCTTCAATTTCATGAGCAGCTAGCAATCAGGGATGCCAACATTGAAAATCTGAACATGAAGTGTGCCTTGGAAGAAAAGGAATTGGCAAAAATGAAGAGAGTACAGATATAAGTACTTGATAGGAGCAATTTTAACACTGCTACTCTTGGAATGAGGTTGACTTTTGTAGAAGGACAACTCAGATTTAAATCAACACAAGCTCGGTTTCAGAAGGATAACAAAACTGAGGGGGTGATAGTAGCCAGGAAAAAGGCAAGAAGGTGATTGAAACAGAAACTCTAAAGCTTTTAACTGTTGTTGATATTAAGGCAAATATTGCAGCTGAAACAACACAAAACCTCACTTTATCCACTGAAAGAGAAACTTCTGAGTTTATGCAAGTAAGAGGGATAGAAGGAGAGACGTCGGCTTAGCTAGTCATACTGCAATATGCTCCAAGGAAGGAAATGGTAGTTTCTGATATAAGGGGGGAGGTGCATGTAGAATGGTCGGAAGTTGTTGCTTCAACTCAGTGGGAGTTATTCTCAAAAAGAGTCATCTTATCTGAAGTTTTACCTGGACTTCTAGTGGAAGCTGCCATAGAAATGGAAGAAGGGGAAATGGATGAGAGACATGATCATAATCAGTACGTACCTGAGTTTGAAGATATGGCTACTTCAGGGTAAAGATGATTCTTGAAGATAAAGAATTCGTAGATGAAGATGCTTTTTCAGATGACTATCTGTACTATGGAGTTGATGAGCTAATTATGATTTCTTGGAATCTCAAAAGCAAATTGAGAGAAGAAGGCTTAGGCTGAAGAGAGCTGCTGAAAGAGAATCTAGAAGAGAGAAGGAGATAGACATTCTGAACAAGAAAGGTCCATAATGGGATGCAAGAAAGATGATGAAGTTAAGGAAATTAATCTCAAAGGTGACAATGAAAACAGAATATTCTTTAATCTAGTTAAAGACTTCAGAAATAACTTCCGTGATATTCATGAATTCTAACATCAGTTTGACGATCTGATCCTTGCTGTCTCTATGAGTGCTTTGAAGATAGAATGGAGAACTTATGTAAATATTGTGGATGGAACTTCACTAAGAATATCTACTAACGTCCTCAAAACACTGAATATTGTTGAGTTGTTTGTCCTTTACAAGAAAGTCATCTCCACAGGCAGGAAGGAGAATGAGATCTTCAGAGACATGATCAACGAATACATCAAGGATGTGACACCACAAGCGTTGAAAACTCCTTATGTGGTCAAATGTTTTGTAGACAACAGATTGTAGAATATAACTTTGACTAAGAAAGTCTTGAAATGACCAATTTCTGGTGGTTAAGATTCATCAAAAGGAACCTAAGATACAGAGAAGCAGCAAGGACTGTATCAGATGTGGCAGCAGCTGAACTTGTATATACATATAGGTTGAACTATGTTCTTCGTACAGAATCTGAAAGGGTTATGAGAAATCTTAAGAGAGCATATGAAAAACCAGAGTTAGTAAATGGATTGGATGAAAGCACACTGATTGTAGATGACAAACCTTGCATCGGTGAATTCGAAGGAGAAATGGCTTACATGATTAATGATGCAAATGTTAAGATCTCTAACTTTATCAGGAGTGGTTCAGTGTATATCAAGAGGGTTTTAAGGCAAGTGAAAGCTTCAAGGTGCAAGAATGACAAGCTAGCAATCAAGCCAACTGAAGAAGTGTTGAAGAATAGAGTTGAAGAAAAGATAATCAACAACACTAGTAGAGTTCAAGACTGTCCCAAAAGGATTACATTCTATGTTCGAGCAAAGAATTCATCACTGTTGGTTGATTCTCTAAGCACTCTAGCAAATATCACTTACTTGGAAAAACTTCTCAAAGAACTGAACAATCTTCCTTCATCAAATGCATTGGAAACATTTGATAGAGATGTTATTCAAACTAGGCTAAATAGAGTCAGATCTGGAAAAAGAACTTCAGAAGAGGCCATACCAAAGCAAAGATCACAGGCACCAGTGGTAAAGAAGACCAAGAACAAGAAGAAGTCTGATGTTCAAGAAAAGAAGAAGAAGACAAGGAGTAGAAGCAAATCGAAGATTAGTTCAGACTAGAGGAACACTTCTATTACTTGTATTTGTAATTCAAAAGAAATTTGGAATTGTATATATGAACCAGAATGCAATTAATATTATTTCCTACTTTTGGTATTTACTTTTTCTTGTCATCAGTTGAGTTATTCTTTAGGAATTTGCTTGTCGAACTCTAACAATAAAATAGGGGGAGATTATAAAGCATAATGTAACGTATTATGTAATAGAGGGAATATAACTCAACATAGTATAAGAATCAGAAAAATATTATTAACTATGAAGCATGGGAATCCAGAAAATTAAATACAAGATAAATACAAAGAATCAAAACATGGAATTGAAGGTTGAAGTCTATTGCAGAATCATGAAAAGAAGTTCATTAATATGCTCAAGCCTCTGTAAAGAATAAAATATAAGAAGACTACAGTTACAAGGAAATGAATTGGTTTGAAGTATTGTAGATCACAGGATTTCAGTGGAATGAAGAAATGACGATGCAAAGGACTATATCAACTCAACAGTGGTTTGTAGAGTTCATAATACAAAGGCCTGAGAGCGGAACTAAGTCATCTATGAACCAGACCAATTGTAAAAGGCATTAATAATCCGTGAAGGGAAACTAAGTATTATCATACGAAGAACTATTGAGTTGAATTCGTATTCGAAAAGAATGTTCGTGGTTTAAATAAACGAAGACCTGAAGATTAGAAGACTGTCAATGATATAACTCAAAATTTACAGGAACCTATTTTTGACTTAAAAATCAACCAAGTACCTTATACAAGGCACTATGGTCGAGCCCTAGCTTCTATGAAGGAAGGTTGGTCGAGTCCTAAGGCTTCAAGCCAGAAAAACTAAGTCAAATGCCTATGCAGCGTAGTATGGTCGAGCCCTGGATTTGGAGATCAAATTGCCTAAGTACTTAAGCTTCTATAAAGGGAATAAGTCAAGTCCTAGACTTGTACTAGAATAACTAGTCGAGTCCTAGAAGTGATTTTTTATAGTTTCTAAGTTTCGAGGTTCCTAGAGTGGGAAGTGGTCGAGCCCTAGACCAACCAAGATAATGTTGGCTGAGTCTTAACACTTGTATACTTGGGGAACACCAAAGGAAAGAGGGAATGAAGTGGTCGAGTCCTATAATCCCCTCAAGGCAAATCCTGTCGAGTCCTACCACTTTGCAACTTCAATTGTTATGCAGCAATTCGAAATATGTGGTTAAAAAGATGCCAGCTGTCTAAAGAAAATGGAAGTCTATACAAAAGAAGCAGAAGTGAATTCAATTATGTTAATCATCTTTTTTCAGTTGCCAACTGCAAATACGAGAGCTCCATTGAAGGCCTTAATTATTTCTAAAGCTTGTATTTGTACTGTTATGCTGTCGAATTTATTGTTACTAATCATTACTAATTAGAGTGTTGCAAACTAAAAGTTTATATTAATAAAAAGATATATTCCTCGAACTTGTTTGTGGTTAATTCGATTCCATACCTTAACTAAGATCTTATTTAAAAATTGAATTATTTGAGAGTATCGTATTCAACCCCCCTTCAATGATACTTTGGGACCTAACACTATCTATCTATCTATCTATCCATCTATCTATCTCGAGTGTCTAAGAAGGTGAAAGCATAAACACATTGTTGGTAAGAGTTATGAAATGTTTAAATGAGTTGTTTTAATTATACAGATTAACGGACTATAACATGTTATTCAAGTATATACCGTTACACTCCACTGTTATCTTCGTATTTCTTCTTCTACAAAGGGCATAATCGTCATCATCCATAACTGTGGTATCCATGAAAGTATTTGGATAATGCTTTATGCACTGTCTGGTGGACATTCACGAACATTTAGGATTTACTGCTCCACATGGTCCATGCATCACAAAATGAGAGATATCTTTGTACCCTACCAGATCGGCACCTTTATTTGAAATCTCGGAACTTATAACATTATCAATGTCATCCACAGTTAGTAGCTTGTCTACAGTAGCTAACCATAACATAATATGAGTGTGTTGTAGGCCGCCCTTTTGAAACTTCACCGTGTAAACCTCTATAATAAAACATCAACATCTATTTTAAAGGACTATCCAAAATGATGGATAATACAAGTGTTCATTAACCAATAAGTTGAAATTACGAGGCTAAGCGCATAAATAGCATAATTTACTTGTATGGATTGTTTAACCTTGAAGGTCATCATCTAATTTTATTTTACCTCGATGCCTGCACAAGCGAATATAATACTATTTAACAGACAAACTATTTAATTTTACATCCTATTAACTTTTAATTTTAAACTATTTTTTCAATTTT
>PHNY01117913.1:0-13538 GCA_003724115.2 Anethum foeniculum | reverse complement strand
TTTAACCTTTTTAGTGATTCATTCTATTTATCTTATTTGTCAATGTTATAGTTAGTATAATATTTTAACAAAATTTATTTTAAATATAAATATTTTGAATTGTAAATATTTATACAAATTTTATTTTAGTAAATAATTATATATTAACCGCTCAAACCGCTTAAACCGCACCGCATTTTCGTGGTGTGGTTTGCGCGGTTTAAGATTTACGCGGTGCGGTTGCGGTTTGAGAATTTGATCAAACCGTACATGCGGTTTGGTTTGCGGTTTTAACTCAAACCGCACCACACCGCACCGCGAACACCCCTACATTCTGGTCATTTTTCGGTCCGCTATAATTTATAGCGGAACGACTGTGCAATCCGCGGAAAAGAATCGCGGTACGGAGGCATTTCGCGGAAAAGTATAGCGGAACGGGCTAAATTTTCTTTTGAATCTAGGCCGTTGGATTAACAATCCAACGGCCCAGGAACAATTTGTTAAATAATTGGTACCTGACAAATGATTGTCAGGGACGTGGTCATTTGTCAGGGACCTGGACCCTATAGAATATATGATATATATGGAGCAGAAATTATATACGAGTGAATTAAGCTTAACCCACGGGTGAAAAACAACTCACATGGATGCACGTTTAAGTGGTACTATTGTTTTAATTTATTTTTTCTTTAATAATAATGTTGATCGTACTTTAAAATGCTTAAAATACTTACTGTTTTGGAGAACGTCAATCCCTCTTGCAGGATAATTAAACTTTTATAAGTGCATGGGAAATTTCTTTTGGTACGCATTCTAGATTATTTATATTTCATCATTCATCTGTAAACATATATTTCATCATTATATTATGAAATATAATTTCATATTTTTTTAAAAAGAATTTTTTTCTTGAATAAATTTAAACATTATACTTTTATTTAGAAAAAAAATTTAAATTAATTTAGTGAACTATACTTATAGGAGCCTTAAAATGTGTGCCGAGTTCCCGTCCCAGTATAAAGAACTTTGAGGACGGAGGGAGTATCTAATTAATATTGCATGAGAAAAATACAAGGCTCAGCAAAATTCAATTTTATTTTATATGATAGAGAACTCTTAGACGTGGATATCCAACAGATCTATCGATGTTTAGTTCAAAATTGAGAGGAAAATATAGAGCTTATTTCACCCAACGCCATTAACCAATTAGGGGCCACATGTTCCAAGCTTTTAGGGGTCATATAATGCAGACTCAGGCCAACCTTAATATCATTTCAACATTTTATAATTGCGTTTAACAGATAATCTACCACTAATGTACATAAGATTTCAAGTTAGTGAGACCATTAAAATTATTAAAAAGAAGAAGAAGAACATATTACTATAACAAAGGCCATATTATCTGCAAATGCGCATACTTTATAATTTTTTACTGGTATGAAATATGAATATCAACCCAAAGGGTAGTTGCATGAGAGAATTAATATAATGTGACCTTTGGAGAGTCTTTAAGGTCACTGCAAATATCAGGATTCTTGCACATATCCACAGTCCACTCATTGATATCTTAATTAGACCAGCAGGACCCAGTATCGGATTGTCCTTAAATGTATAGTATATGTTTTGGAACTGAACATCATCTGTAAACGCATATATAGAAAGTTCCATCATGCATGGACCAGGATTTCCAAGTAGGAATGGGAGGGGTTAATAGATTATGCTGGCATCAGGATCAGGAACTGGATCGACCCAGACACCAGGACTTCACATGTCAACTTGCTTCTAATTATTACTGTATATTTTATTTAAGAACGCAAATGTGTTGTCTGTTGATCCACACTCCACACTCCCCGGTCCTAGACATGCCTTTCGTAGGTCATCACACACGTTATGTGTGTATATGTTGTACAAAGGACAATTTGTATATTGTGAAAATTTAATAAGGACACCTGATAAGGGTACTATGGTTACATGAAAATTTGCCAACCTTTGGCTGTGGAGATGAGAATATATATGTAGTATAAATATTTTATATTTGAATATATTTAATAAAAAATGGGTTCCACACATTAAGATCAGAGCTGTGTGGGCACGATTGGTCGGAGAAGCTTAATTAGAGAGCATGTTCATTGAACATGAAATATCATTCCATTTATCAATTGATTTTGTTTTTAAATTACTAAACAAATTATAATACAATCGACTAAAATAAGTAACAACAAATCACCGCAATTTGGAGTTCTAAAATGGTTACAAAATGACCTGGCATGATAAGTGACTAATTTGGGCGAGCCGATCCTGGTATTATTATCACGAAAATTACAATTTATAATATTATTTGAATTTTTTTAAAAAACTTTGGAACCTTTAACATTTTCTTTTACAAATATAATAATTTTTTTTATTCTGCCAATTTTTCGTTTGTAAAACTGCACTTAACCCTACTGTTGCTGAATTTTTTAAGAGTAAAATAGAAATAAGTTGGGACTTGTTCAATGCGAGTGAATGATGAACAAAATAATTCAGTAGAACAGAGTAGGTGGCTATTATGGTAAGAAAATCAGTAAGATAGATTAAAGTAGGTACAAGACATTTGTTTCAATTTTATTTTGTGGTATATAACTCCAGGATACATATTATACATATTTACAAAAAGGATTGCACAAGATGTGTAAAATATGTTTGCCTGATGTACAATTTCTACAATTTTAAATTTTTTCATTTGATTCAAATTCCAACTACCCGTAAGGTGTATAAGAGTAAATAAATTTTTATATGATATGATACATAGTTCAAATATTTTTCAAAGGGTCGTCAGTTAAAGATATATAAATTTCTGTATTTTAATAAAATTGATTATAATGGATTAATGATTAATTATTTTTAAAAAATAATATGTTATATTAATTTTAAATTATTATAAATAAGATATATTATTTTAGTGATAATAAATGATGTGAAATTTAATCACAAGTTTCTATAAATTTAGCAAATATAACCATGGAGTTGACTAAAATTTTAGGCACCATTTCCTTACAATTTTAGTTTCTGAAATGTCACAATATTAATTCAAATTCACATTTGGAGATGCTCTTGTATGACAAGAAGAAATAAGAAAAATTAAAAGGGACCTCTGAACTTATCAAAATTTTAATGTTAAAAAACCTACTATTATTAAAGAAAATTAATAAGATTCATGGTCACTTGTTCATATAAATAATAAACTTGGGTTTACAAAAAGAAAATAATATACTTGGGCTTTTGGTTGAAGCCATTTTGGGCTTGTGCTGAACTACTGAAGTTTTTAATGATACTGGACTTTTTAATTTCTACTGATAAAGAGCATTCTTCTTCTTTGCTGTTGTGCCTTTCACCATGATATATTCCAAGCCCACAGGATTCATTCAATGGACAAATTCTTTTTTTGTTTCAAAGTTATTATTAGCGGTTTCCACAAGAAGGTTCTTTTGATAATAATAAGTTTCTTGTAAGTATTCACTAAAATCCAGATCTTTAAAGTACTCCCTCCGTCTCCCCTGAAATTATATACGTTTGAATTGGGCAGGAGGTTGAGAAAAAGTGTAATTTAATGATAAAAAGTACTCCCTCTGTCCTATCAGATTCTTTACGTTGGGAACCGTGCACTCAACACGCATTTTAAAGCTCTTATAAAATATAGTTCCATAATTTATTTTTAAAATTTTCTTTTTCTGAATAAAAGTTAAACTGTTATATTTTTATACAGAAAAAAAAAATTTCAAAAAAAAATTATAGAACTATAATTTTTATAAGTCTTAAAATGCGTGTCAAGCCCTCCCTCCCCCAGCGTATACAACCTGCTGGGACGGAGGGAGTAAGAAAAGTGGGTAAAGAGGCGAGGTAGATCAATATTTAATATATAAAGTGAGTGTAGTGCAAGAAAGTAGTGGATATTTAATTTTTTATATTATAAATTTTTTACTATTTTTAGTAACTTTTTAAATGTATAGAAATGAATGGAACATTCAAAAAAGAAAGTATATAAAAATGAAAGAGACAAAGAATAATTAGTATCTTACTCCAATTAACATTCACCGATATACCTTTTTAGATATTTAGGATTTTTCTCGATGATGGGAAGAAAGAGAAAATATAAATAAAGATTACATTGGTCTCCCTCTAGATTCAAAACAAAATAAAGACAATATGTGTTTTTAAGGAGATTTATTAGAATTTGAAATATACTGACTTTAATATAAATATTTACTGACTTTAATATAAAATATTCAAGTTCCCATTCAAAATTATAAACAATTTTAAATCAAATTTCTATTTAATAGGAATTAGTTTATTTAAATGTCTTTATCTGAACTATACTTTCTATATAAATGGTTTTCAAAATAAGCGAAGAAGATATCTTTTAAATGTTTTATTACTTTATTTTCGATTTATTTATTGTGTTTCAGATTATCTTAACATTCAAATGTAAACAAATATATGTAAGACTAGGTCAAGTCAGTGGTGGGTTGTTTTAGTATTTGAAAGTTAGTTTATATCTATAAATATAATCTGATAGTCGGTTTTGAGGTTAATCCACGAATATACATCATAACTTTTTGAGAAAATACAATTTTCATTTTTATTGAATATCATTTAAGTTGAGTTTTAGTAGTATATATGTATATCTATATCGAATTTATAGTTTGAGTTGTAGTTTCCAATTCGATTTGTATTGTTCCAAGTATAATATTGTTGTTGTTGGATAGCTGAGTTTGGATAACAAGGATTTAGGAAATTAATTTGCTAGAGAAGGTTGTACTTGGGCAGTATATGATTCAGGGGACAAGGTTATCTACAAGTTACTATTAGTAACAATGGAGAAAGGAGAGATATATTATTGAATCTTCTAATCGTATCATTCAACGAATAATAACATATTCTCTTATCAAGTTGGTAAGTGACCAGGATGTAGATCATTAGGATTAGGGATCAAACCTGACTAAAATTATTGTGTTTTGTTTACTTACTGGTATTCATTTTCTGCATTATATTTTGATTGTCAGCTCGTTGAATGATATTCGAACTTAACAGCAAACTGTCTGACAGTTTGATAATTATTTTGTATTACTTAAAAATTGAGTATAATTAGCCACAACACTTATTAACCCCTTTAGTGCACTTTCAAGTTTTTACAAAAAATAGAGGTAGAATTATTAGATAGTTTAAGTAAGAACTTTTCTCGTTTGAACATCTGATTTTTCTAGAAAAAATTTGTGTGTAGGATTTTTCTAGAAAAATTTTGTGTGTAGAGTTTTTCAGAAAGTTTCACTTATTTTATGATATAATTAGGAGCCTAAAAAACTACGAATGTTTATTAGAGATGGAAATTTCATCCGTCCAGCCCGATTCTGATCCAATTCCCATCTTGTCCGGATCAGAATTCACTAAATGTGCAGGATTAAGTAAATAGTATACAAAAAATCTAGAATTAATTAGGTATTCCTGGTTCCGTGATGTCCATATATAATAAATGTAATAATTTTATATACTATGAACTAAGTTATTAAAGATAAAAATAAATTTTAAAACTTTCATAGTACAATATTATTTTGATATAATAATTTTAACTTGATCTTTATTTTTATTATAAATAAAGGTTAATTCTAAAATATATTTTGCATCTTAATTTTATTAAAAAAATTGTAAAAGCGCATAAATTTTAATTAAAAAACTTCCCGATTCTTCGTGAGAGTTTTCGATTTTCATCTAGGATGGAAAGTTGGGAGCGAAACTTATCGGGACAGCTTCGACAAGTAAATTTGAACTTAGAAATTGGGGACAATAAGCAATCCTATAACTACCCCTAATATTTTAAACATACTGAACATTTATATTCAGTGAAATCTTGATAAATGAATAAATTTGGGTTCAAAATTTTTTACTTTTTTAACGAGATAATTCATTTGTCGAGGTTAAAAGTACACTGCCACTTGTTAGGATGAAAAAAAATATTCTTATGATAAGATTATTTGCTTATCAAATATTTATTTATTGAGATTCCACCGTCTCACGTAAACATAATAGTTTGAAAATTTTCTAGATTGCCCATCTTATGAAATTTTGTCCAAGTAACAAGAAATAACTCCGCAACCTCGTTACCCGTGTTTGGGATGTTATTCGACGCGGCATCTTTGATTTGGCTATATAGTGATGTGATTTCTGGGTATTTAAAACCGAATTAGTCGACTGTTTAATGTTCATTCGCTTCATCCATTGATCCATGAGGCTGAAAATAACTTTAGGGTGATACCATTGTGATTCATGACCAGAAAAAGAAGCAAATTTTAAACATTAACTAAAAGAGGCTAAATGATTGCAATACAATAATTTCATAAAATCCAAACCAAATCATTTTACTTACAACATGCATACATGTCACTATTACCATTAAAACTATAAGAAATCATAAGCTATAATATAATTACACCAAATGTGTTTAAAGTATTTAGTGGATACACATCAATTTTTAGTTCAAAAAAATAAAATAAAAAAAACTAAGGATACATACAAACTAACCTTCTCTTAATTTGTTCATATGCTGTTTTCTTGATTAGCAGTTAGCAGTACAAAACAATATAGATAATAGAGAGTATTAATCTCACTGAGAAACTCCAAATATAGATTACGCAGTTTCAACATATATAAACATTTACAATGTCGTTAGTCTTTGCACCTCAAGTTAAGGAATCCTCCTTTGAACTTAACAAAACCTCAACTTTAACTTATTTCATTTTTCTTATATGGCTTTCATTTGATTCTTTCTTTGTACTATCTGCTTTAAAATTTCAAAATGCCATCAGCTTTGTTTAACTGAAAACAGACAAATAGGGACCAGAAAAGGAGTCATCTTTTACTTTTCAAACTTGCCAATTAACGCAGCTTAATTAAAAAGTTGATTAGTTCTAATGAATATAATAATGTTAGAATATGATTTTATTGGGTCTTCTGTTTCCTCCGACACCTTGAGATTTTAGATGAGCAGGTTAATCAACATGTATCAACCGGCAGTAATCCATTTTTCGACCCATGAATGAACTTTCGAGTAAGGGGAGTATTTGAATATGATCCTATTGGGATCTTTCCCTAATACCTTAAAGTTCTAGACGAGGTGGTTACTGATCAACAACTAACAATTTGTAGTTTTGTACTGCTGCATCAAATGCTATGCAACTTCGCTATCATTATATTAATATGTCTATCATTCTCAGATAGGGCAAAAAAGAAGACGTAGTAGCGATTATTTTATCATGTTAAATAGTTCTGAAATGGTGTATTATAATTTTTTTTAAGTGCCGACGACTTGCACCAGAATCAGAAGAATGATGTTCAAGCGAAAAATGATTGATGAAGGTTGTCCACATCGCTTTCTTGATAACTATAACATCAATTTATCTAGTATACACTTTCTTGAAAATCAAAAGTTTTTTACTATAGAATGAACTGCTACTCTACAAGTTCGAACAATAACTATGAAGCTTAAGCGGCAGCTAGTACAAAGGCGCGCCATTCGAACAACTACCGTCACTAACATCTGTATCAGAACCTGTAGCATCATCACTGATTTTAGAATAGTATGCCTGAGAGAGATTTTAATACGCATCACCTCTATGAACAGAATTTATAGCATGGTTATCCATTCTGTTAAAGTTTTTTAAGAATTTACGACACTACATACTGTCAAAGTCTCTTACTCCTTCCGTGTGACTCAATTGTTAACATTTGGATAGGAAACGGAGATTAAGAAAGATAAAGAAAAGAGAATAAAAGTGGATAAAGTTAGCATATCTACTAATATTAGTGAAGAAAAATGTGCAGGAAAGGTTAACAATTGGATGAGACGTCCAATGATGAAACGAGAAGTGTTAACAATCTGTTGGGACTGAGGGAGTATGAGTTTATGACGCTAGTTTGGTTCATGCATATGATACCTTATAATTACCACGTTTGGGGCAGACATCTTCGATGAATACAAATTATAAGTCTTATCGTTTCGCAGAATTCAAATTTATAGAAAAGGGAAACAGAAAGTCGATCATGTTAAAAACAATTTACTTTACTCGCACAGCAAGATGGATGGTCCGTGAGTAGAATGAGCCAAATCTAAACCGCTTAAAAATTCTAAGAGATATCTTGTCTGTGTTTCCTATATATACATGCCAAAACGTCCAACTCCCTCACTGCATTCAAACAAACTCAGTGGCTGGCCATCTCACATGCAACCAAAATTCCAACCCAATAATTCATACACCTCCTTTCTAGTCTCCCTGTATTACCCTGTAATCAGAATTCAGAAGCAAAATTTTCTCCTCCCACTCTCTAAACAAGAACAAATCAATAGCCTATATCCTTGGTTCCACGCTTCGGGAAGTATTAAAAAAAAAGAGAGGAAGAAGAAAACAGTTATCTTGTAGCTCTATCTGGCTCTCTTTGTGTTGCTATTAGCTAGTCGGTTCTCAGTGGCGCTAGAGGAATTATACAAAATGAAACTGGCATAGGCTACATAGCTGAAGGCTGCTTAATAATATTTGTGTTTTCCCTTCTCCACAAGATTTTAATTTGGTACAACTTGCAGCCATACACACACATGATTCATGTAGTATCCCAGGTTCTAGTATCACCAGTCTAGTCATTTTCTTCCTTTCTGTCCCTCTTTCTTGTCTCTTTTACTAATTAATC
Organism: Anethum foeniculum; assembly: GCA_003724115.2. Lineage (NCBI taxonomy): Eukaryota > Viridiplantae > Streptophyta > Magnoliopsida > Apiales > Apiaceae > Anethum > Anethum foeniculum. Next base: position 4,844 of record PHNY01117913.1, on the reverse strand, counting down.
CCAAATATATCTCTTCATATTCATAATGATGCACTTTACCGGCACTAGTAGTACTCCACAAGTGCACCATATCGCACCATTTGCAGGTTATTACAGTAGTAGTAGCAGAGTACTCCAGAGTACCCTATCACCATGGCCTAACTCGATATTTCGACCATCGAAGTCCCTCCGTGACTCCTATTGCATTGAACAATTACTAATACACTGTGCCAATGCAATCGAAAGTAATGACTCAACATCAACACAACAGATCTTATGGGTTCTAAATAATATTGCACCCTCAGATGGCGACTCCAATCAACGCCTCACTTGTGCCTTCCTCCGGGCTCTTGTGACTCGTGCAGCTCGATATGGAACTTGCAAACTCATCTCTTTGATTCCAAATGTTCACATGCCTATTCACAAATTTTCCATTATGGAGCTGGCCAGCTTCGTTGACTTAACTCCGTGGCATCGGTTTGGGTTCACAGCTGCTAATGCAGCCATTTTAGAAGCTGTGGAAAGATACTCAGTCATTCACATCATTGATTTGACCTCAACTCACTGCATGCAAATTCCAACTATGATCGAAGCTTTAGCTAACCGTGTTAAGATCCCCACACTAGTCAAGCTCACTATCGCCCGTGACACCAACAATATTCCACCTATTTTCAGTATATCCTACCAGGATTTAGGTACAAAATTAGTAAATTTCGCTAGGTCTCGGAATATAGTTTTGGAATTTAAAGTAATTTCTTCAACTTCTTCAAATGGATTTTCATCGCTAATTGATGAACTAAAGATTCAACAACTTGTACATCCCAAGCAAGATGAGGCTCTAGTAGTGAACTGCCATATGATGCTACGCTATATTCCTGAAGATAACCTAAATCCACAACTTAATTTTTTCGACTCTTCATCAGCATCTTTTAGAACCATGTTCCTTAAAGCAGTACATAGTCTCAATCCAACAATAGTTCTCATAATAGACGAATATGCGGATTTTACATCAAACAGTTTAGTGTGCCGACTGAGATCAGCTTTCAATTATTTGTGGATACCATATGATATAATCGACACATTTCTTCCACAAGACTGTAAGGAGAGGCAGTGGTACGAGGCGGATATAGGGTGGAAAATAGAGAATGTGGTGGCAGAGGAGGGTTCTAGGAGAGTGGAGAGGGCCGAGCCTACGAGCAAGTGGGTGGAAAGGATGAGAAGTGCGAGATTTAAAGAGGTTGGTTTCAGAGAAGCAGCAGTAGTGGAAGTGAAGAGTATGTTAAACGAGCATGCAGTTGGGTGGGGATTGAAGAGGGAAGAAGAACATCTGTTGCTGACTTGGAAAGGGCACAATGTTGTTTTTGCAACTGCATGGATACCTGATTAGGTGACCATATGATGAAGTTCTTCTTGTTAATTAGTTGACTTAATTACCAAAATTTATGTAAGTCTATCTTGTTCTGTAATAATTATTAGTTTAGCAATAGTTCTTCTCATTTACATGTAACATAATGTTATTGCTTTAGGACCAAAAAACCTTTAGTTTCCATCTGTTTGTTTTCATAAATGCATGCATGGGTTTAGAACTGTCACCAAAATGTAAATATTTGTTTTCATAAATGCATGTGTGCATAGTTGATGAGCCGATTGTAGAACAGAATCATCAGATAAATCTCTGTATATTGTATTCATTCACTCTAGCTAGCAGCAGAAATCTGAACTTTGTTTAGCTCCCGTTGACATTAGAGTGATTATTAGGCCAAAACACCTTGTAGAGACGATACTAAAATGCTACTCTATTAATTAGTTGAATGAAGAACAATCACGCCTTATGTTTCCATTGCTTCCTGTCTTGACTCCAACTCGACCCAATTTCGTCATAGCTGTACTAAAGGCTTTTTCGAATGCTGCTGAGTTGCTGGCCCATTGATTAACCGTCGGCTTGGATCTCGAATCTGTGAAGAGGACTTGGTCGGAAGTGAACAGTCCCATGCCCTGCTGCAGATTTTGGTAGTAAACATTATCAAAGGTTCTCGGAGTGATTGGGTCCATGTTTATGGCTATTGTTGGATCAACATTTTTAGGACACATTGACTGCAGTTGAGTCGCGTAGGTCTTGTTTAAGGTCGGGTCTATTGGTTTCTGGATTCGATTTGCAAACTGATCACAGTGAGAAAATCCCAGGCTATGTGCAGCTACACAATATGACAAATGCATAGAATTATTAATCATGCAATACAAAATAATGGCAAAATTTTCCACGGAAAACTAATCAACTAGTCTAGAATTAAAAAAAAAAAAAGTAATTGTATGGATATAGTAAAAGATGATGACAAACGTGGTCCATGGGAATATATAAAATTAAAACAACAGGTGAGATGTCACTGCCGAGTGAGGTGGTTGTTTACGTAAATGTACTGTCTTCATTTATAAGCTCTGTAATTTCTTTAAGAAATGTTAAAAGTATTTAGAAAAAATTCTGCAAAAAGAAAAGAGCACAAACTGAAGTCTGGTAGCCCCTAGGGCAAGTCCAAACATGAGGAGACAAAACGGACTCTGTCTATGGTCCAAGTAGACGCTAAAAAACAAAATTAATTAAACAGGTACGTTCAAACACGGAATGTTTGATAGAAACTGTATATAGGACCTGTTACATATCACTGTCTATAGGCCGAGAAAATTGTTGAGTAACCGGTCCATCTAAAACCGATTACTAAAAACTTCAGGACTGACATGTAGTATTGTGCTTAGCGCGGGATTAGATGGTACCTGAGAGTGCAATCATGTCAGTTTGGGTTAATCCATTGTCGGCAAATAGAGAGTTAAGCTGATTCAAATTGAATCCTGGTTTAGGGAGCTTCCCGTTCACGTTTGAAGAAAGCGAAACCAAGCCGTCTAACCTTCCCAGCTCTACTGTATATGATGGTCCACCTGACTGCATAATTTTACTTTACTTCACAATTAGCTACCATTGTCCACAAGTTAAATACTTGAATTTAGTAATATTTATGTGGAATTAAAATTATAAACTAATTACATACCAGAGCAATGACATCTCTGGTGGCAATGGCAAGAATGTCAGCACAAGACACCTTGTTTTTGCAACTTGACACAGCATCCACAGCAGCTTTAGCTTTGATTACGGTGTCGAATCCGTCTCCAGCTAATGACAAATTATCTGAATGATCCTTCTCTGCCGTGTTGCTTCCTGAAGATGCTATCATCACCGAAGCATCACAACCCTACATAATTACATACTTCGGTTAGATTAATTTCGATTTTCGATACAATGTCGTGCATTAGAAAGATTGGACATACCTGGACAAAACAATCATGGAAGAATAGACGGAGCGTTCCAGGGATAGTAACGAAAGTTTGTTTGATTTTAGTCTGAACAACCTTCCTAACAATGCTTTCAACGTTTGGACACACATTAGCATAGTAATTTGGTACTTGTGCGGATGCAAGTATCAAGCTTACACTAATCCAAACTGACCACAGGCAAACCACAACTCTGAATCCAGCCATTAACCTGATCAGCAAAAGCAAAATAACAAATATAACTCAAAAAGTTGAAATGAGAGATGGAGATAGTTGAGATATGAGAAAGCTAGCTATAATATAACCGAGGGAGCTAGGTTATAGTTATACAAAGAAAGGAATACTTGTCAATGTCATCACCTGGTTTGCCAATTTGACTTGTACTCTTTAGTTATGTACAAGTTACAAGTTTCATATTTTTTATTTTTTTTATAACCCGAGCCAGCTTATGCGCACCTAGACTAATTCTGAAAAAAGCTAAGGCTAGTCTATGACCATGACCCCGACTAATTCTGAAAAAGGCTAGTCTATGACCATGACCCCGACTAATTCTGTAAAATACTAGCACAGTATCCCATCACCACCATGACCGCTACTTAAATATGAGCGGTAAGTTTGCTTATATTTTTCATTTTTTTATAACTCGGGTTAGCTTATGCGCACCTCTGACTAATTCTAAAAAAGGCTAGTCTATCACCATGATTTCGACTAATTTTGAAAAATGCTAGCACAATATCCCATCATCATGACCCCCTACTTAAATACGAGGGTTTACGTGGATCAAACCTATGATCTTGGGTGATAAGCTTCTAAAATCTTGGCCTCAACCAACTGAGCTATATGCGGGAGTTATTTTACATTTTATTGATGTATGGTTCCATGTGGATGTATTATAATTAGATTTGGTATTTTAATTAATTACAAGAAATAGGTGCCTTTTGGAAGAGATATGATCTTTGCCGCCTTCGATCTTAACTGCTCTCTTTGTTTTCTTCCACATACGTACATGTATACAAACGAAGAAGGAGTTTAAAATTTAGTGGGTAGAATTGAGTTGTCCAACTGAGCAGGTTAAATATAAGAGATTGAGAAAGGGATAGACATTGGCGCATGGGCTGCACAACTAGAAGCAAAACTACAACGTGGCATGCACCTCAAGACAGCTTTCTGTGGGCAGATTTTGCAATAATTTTAACAGTATGGTAATGTAGTAAATTCATCTATGAACTAAACTTGGATAACTAAAGAAAATATGGATATTAATATCTAGACCTATTGATGAATAAAAAATAATAAAATATACTAGAAGGTTGATATCGAGCTAAGGGGGTTTTTATTAGGTCAATCTGTCCTGTATAATATTTGTTTGTCTATTGATAGATTAGTGAGTCAGACTCGGTAAAAGAGTGTTGTCTGTTATTATATATACTAGCTTACGGCCCGTGCGATGCACGGGTTCCTCTTAATATTTATATCTTAATATTTATATATGTTCATTTATATTTTATATTATTTTAAGAAAAAATTATAAATAATTAAATACT
>PHNY01117906.1:54950-65470 GCA_003724115.2 Anethum foeniculum | reverse complement strand
TAAGTAACGGGTAATTTATATATCTATATATATATATATATATATATATATATATATATATCAACGAAAATATTTAAAAAAATTTAAAAAAAAAGATAACATAAAAACAAAGAAAACCTGATTTTCTTAAAAAATTAGATCCAAATTACCATCGAAAAAACTACTTATAATAATTGTAATTACATAACACACATACAAACAAATATTCATATAATATGAAGAACATCATTTAAAAAATTAAATTGTGATAGTAAATCAAAAAAGATGAAGAAGGTACAGAAATTAAGATGTTGGGTCAATAGGCCGGAGGTGAAATTTTTTGATTAAAAAACATGTATATTTTGGAGTATCGTGTATATATACACACACATATACCTGAACTAACACTTTCGAATATATTGGTGTATGATTTATTATCCCTTTATCCTGCACACATCAAACAAATATAAGTAAAGAATACATATATATATATAAACAATTACACCATACGTAACCCTTTGTATAGACTTTGGGGCGGGCGGACAAGAATAAGAAAAACATGAAAAATTATAGCTGTGGAAGACTAAGAAAGAGAAAAACAGAAAAAGATTAGCAAAGAAGAAAATATTGAATTCATATATGGTGTAGATGCGAATTTGAAATTACGAAGATACATATAACCGATTACAGATTTTGAATTTTGAAAATTAATTGTGAATGATGATAAGATATGGAACGTGATAATTTCACGTATTAATTAGATCTATTGTCTAAATGAAAAATGAGTCATTAAGTGGGTAACTCTTGATACATGGGTAAATTATACGGATAGTCCATGAGCTATAGTTGGCATAATAGAAAGGAAGTATAATTTTAGGGAGTTGGGTAAATATTTACCCATTAGGTAAAAAGCTAAATGGGTAACACCATGCTTTAAGAATATATGTAGATATACATTTTAAAATTTATATAAAATATAAAATATATATTACTTATTGTTTATTTTAGTAAGAGTAGTGCTAGAGTTACCAAAGTTTGTTATCAAATGACATTACGTTGTTGATTTGGCAATTCATCAATTTTGGTTTTTAATTTTTTGATTTTGGATCAGTTTTGATGGGGATTGATGTCATAGGCAGAAGGGCTAAACATGAATATAATTTAGGGGGACTGAATAATGTTCAAGGAATTGAATTAAATTAATGTAAAGATAAAATAACCACCTTAATTTAGCTAATAGTGGTTTAGCTGTTATTATTACCGGTGATAAATTACATTAATAATGAAACTTTAAATTCAAAAATATATTAAACTCCTCATAAATAATAGCCAAAACATGGTACTAAATTAACTCGTAAAAAAGAAATATTCATGATCACTAAAAGTCACCATGGGCATGTCGTATGGTCAAAAACCAGTATTAATGTCAAAAAAACCAATGACCACCTCAAATGACAAAAAGCCATCGTGCATCTCAAACAGAAATACTACCATATATAGCCGAAATTTATAAAGTTCTTTAAAATATTAATTCGATAATGGATTAAATTTTAAATATTTAAAAGAGGTATTACGCGAAAAAACCAATCAACTTCATATTTTTTTGCACTTCTAACCATCCATATTCTTTATCTTATAAAAACCCAACAAAATTTTATAAATTATAAATTTTGATTTTTAAAATGGAAAAGAAGTTAACTATAATTGATATAGACAATAGACACTAACCAATTGAAATAAAAATTGAATAATTAGGCCCAATATATATAAATGAAATAAATTTATTTTAATTATTAAATATCTAATAAATAACATTTAACTAAATCAATCTAAAATGATAAAATTATAAAAATAATTAATAATTAATATTTATACTTTATTATCATGTTTCAGTCCTACCCAAAAATTATTCTTACATATGAGAAAATATAATTATCATTTCTATTTGTAGGATACAAATTTTTTAATATTTATATCATGCATAAACAATATAAATGTAAAATATTCGTTATCGAATTTCAAAATCATTTCGGGCTCCAATATCCTTTCAAAATTTTATATAATATATTTTAGTTTAAGTATTGATGATATTTTAAATTATATTTATTTTATATTAAAATATTGATATGTGTATATACTATGTATAAACTTAAAATTTAAAGGTTGTACTAACTATATTTAATATTTTTATGATTTTGTAAAGTTAGTTGGGTTTATTTGAGAAAAATAAAGTTAATTGATTAAATTACAAAAAACTAAGAAGTTTATTGGTTTTTTAGCTGATAACTCTATTCAAAACTAACAAATAAGTATTGAAATTAAAATAATAAATACCAATTAAAAAATGTCATTCAACGTGGCAAAAAATAAAATGTCATTCAAAATCTGTAACTGAAAAAAGTAATAAAGCAAAAAATTACATTAATTAGAATTTATGAAATTTTAAAAACAGGATGTGAAAACCAATATGAAAACCTTACTACAATTAAAAGCCATTACCAAGAAAGTTACCACAAATTATCAATAAACACATTTCACCTAAATTGGCTATCACAAATAATTAATAGAACTACTCCATGTCCCCGGTAAAATTTGATTTATTTTATTTACGCTCATTAAATTCATTACCGTCGAGAGCATGCAACATTTCTTCATATTGTTTAGAGAACAAAGAAAGTAATGAAGAATTTTTTTTTTGACGAACAAGAAATTTTATTAACTTAAATCTGCTCTTAGAGCTACATCAACCTCAATAGGAACAGAACTCCTACTGAAAAATCGATCGGGAAAAGAATATGAAGCACGAGCAAGCTCATGTGCTACCATATTAGCAGACCGCTTGATAAATAACAACGATACTGTGTTTTGCTCTTCTAACAACTTCCTACAGTCCTCAACTATACGACCAAAAGGTGAGATCATAGGCACCTTACTCCGGATAGCTTGCACTGCCACCAAGCAATCTGATTCAATTACGATATGCTGCCATGTCTAATCCTTAGTCCAGCTGAGAGCCTCCTTAATGGCCATGCATTCAGCCATATCAGCCGCCAAAACACCTTGTAGAGACACTGTTCTAGCCATGATCAAACCTCCATCTGAATTCCTAGCCACTATGCCAAGTCCTGAAGCATTGAACTCACGGAAAACTGCTGCGTCCACTGACACCTTGATTGATAACTCCTGTGGTCTCACCCAAGTTATACCTCCATCTCCTTCCATTACCTGCGGAAAATTGGAGTACGAAACCTTGCTTTGGGCATTTCTCCATTGCTCAAGGTACTGTTTAGCAGTTGCAATAATAACATGAATTCTAGTAAACTTCTTGTTCCAGACAACTTCATTCCTTGCTTTCCACAATGACCAACAAACAGCTGCTACCTCTGCTCTTTTAACCCCATTATAGGTACTCAAAACGCAATTCCACCATTCCACCAGAGACACACCTACACTCTGCATATTAAGGATAACAATTTGCCAACACTGTATTGCCACTGCACAGTATAAAAAGACATGATCAACCGTCTCAGGCCCTCCTTTGCAAACCAGACAAACAGACTCCACCACTACTCCTTTCTGTTGCAATGACACCACTGTAGGGAGACAATTAGATAAGGACCTCCATACTAAATTAAGAACTTTAGCAGGTGCCCTTATTTTCCATATTTTACTCCAATAACTTTCATTAACAGAAAGGCTCCAATACGACTTCTGAATTTGCAGCAACTTATAAGCACTCCGTACTGAAAAATTCCCATGCCTCTCATGACACCAGTATAACTCATCCCTTTCCCCATGCTCAGTAATTTTTATTCTCCTTATACACTCCTGATCTCGGTCAGTAAACAAGTCCCTGTGAATATCTTCATCCCATCTATGCTGGTTTTGGTTCACCACCATAAGTGAAGAAACTTTATTATTTTCCAACGATAGTGACCTGGTCTCAATACATGGCCTCTCATTATCCAGCAACCAAGGTTGACCAAGGATATTAATACACTCCCCTGTGCCCACCTTCCATCTAACACCACTAGCTACCAAGTCCTTCGCTTCCACAATACTTCTCCAGATATAACTGGGATTATTTCCAACCTTAGCATCCAGAAAATTCCCAGAGGGAAAATAACGAGCTTTATACAATTTAGTAACCAGACTTGAAGGCTTAGTCAACAACCGCCATCCCTGTTTCCCCAATAAAGCTAAGTTGAAATCTTTAAAGCTCCTAAACCTCATACCTCCAACTGACTTATGCTTACTTAAGCGTTCCCAGCTCATCCAATGAATCCCTTTCCTATCCCTGTTCTCGAATTCCACCAGAATTTACAAATTGTCCTTTCTATATCCCGAGTAATCTCTGTAGGCAATAAAAAAACACTCATGGCATATGTCGGTAGAGCCTGGGCTGCAGACTTCACCAAGACCTCCTTACCACCTTGAGACAATAATGCTCCATCCCAGGCTAACACTCGTTTCTTTACCTTACCTCTTAGAAACCCCAGCATAGCCACTTTACTTCTCTGCATCATATTCGGTAGGCCAAGATACTTGCAGTCGGGACCAGCTTCTTCCATGTTTAACCTTCTGCACAGATGAAGTTTGACACTCTCCATTATATTTGAACTAAAGAATAACACTGACTTGTTTAAGTTCACTTGTTGACCCGACGCCCTCTCAAACACATTCAACAACTCCATCATACGATCAACTTCTGCCTCATTAGCCTTACAGAACAAATAATTATCATCAGCAAATAGCATATGTTTTATGCTTGGAGCTGATCTACAAACTTTAACCCCATTAATCCATTTTTTGGCCTCGTAATGTTGAAGTAAAGCTGACAGACCTTGTGCACAGATGATGAACAGATACGGGGATAGGGGATCCCCCTGACGGATACCACGTCCAGGTACAATAGGTCCAATTCCCTTATTAGAATGAGCCACACTATAAGAGACCGTATTAATACAGGTTAATATTAAATGAACCCACCAATCATTGTAACCCATTTTGCTCAACATTGCGTGAAGAAAACTCCATTCAATCCTATCATAGGCTTTACTCATGTCGAGTTTAATAGCCATGTAGCCTTCTTTCCCCCTTCTCTTCCGTTTTAAATAATGCATGGCTTCATATGAGATCATCACGTTGTCCGAAATTAATCTTCTTGCCATAAACGCACTCTGATTCTCCGATATAACTGAATCCAAAGTTCTCTTCAATCTATTTGCAGCTACTTTGGTGATGATTTTCACGAGTATATTGCGAAGAGAAATCGGTCTTAAATTCGTAATCATAGCAGGTGTCTTCTTTTTTGGGATTAAAACGATATTAGTAACATTCATCTCAGGGTTTAAACTTCCAGATACAAAGAATTCCTGCACCACCTTCACCACGTCCTTCCCTACAATCTTCCAATGTCTTTGAAAGAACACCGGGGTCATGCCGTCCGGACCCGGTGCTTTATTAGGACACATTTGAAATAAAGCTGTTTTTACCTCTTCTTCTAGAACTGGCATAAGTAGTTCTTCGTTCTGGGCTCGTGTAATAGTTTTTGGGACACAACTTATCACTTCTTGCCATTCCGCTTCAGTAGCAGTAAATAAAGAATTGAAATAATTTGTTATCAACCCAGGTAGACCATGTTCCCAATCGAGCCAATTTCCTTCAGTATCTTGAAGCTTCTGAATATGATTGTTCCTTCGACGTCCACCAGCCGTTTTTTGGAAATATTTTGATTTTTTATCTCCCGCTTGCAGCCAATACTGCTTTGCCCGTTGTCTCCAGAAAATTTCCCTTTGATTAAAGATACTCTCCAGCTTTTCTTTTGCTTCTTTATACTTTCTTTTTGACTCGGCATCCCTTCCACTCCTAAACTGCTTCAACACTGCCTTGCACTCCTTAATACGACCACTAAAATTACCAGTGATTTCCTTCCCCCACAACGCCAACTTTTCACTGCATAACTTTATTTTGTCTTGTATATTATGACTCTGATTCTCCGACCACCCTTCACACACTAACTGTTCACACATTGACTCCGTGAGCCAAGCATTTTCAAACTTAAACCGGTATACTCTTGCCGTCCTCTGCACCACTTGAGGAACTAATAAGATGGCACTGTGGTCAGAAGGTGCTCCTTCAAGGTTATATAATTTTGCCATTGGAAAATTATTCAGCCAGTCTTGGTTTGTTAGAGCCCTATCTAATCTGATTTCCATCCAGTTCATTGTATCTCTACCCTTCTCCCAAGTGTACTGATGCCCAGCCAACTCTAAGTCCACAAGGTTAGCATCATTTACAGCTTCATTGAATCCATCTATCAACCATGCAGGGTACGGTTCTCCCCCCCTTTTATCATTAGACGACATGACGTTATTCAAATCCCCCAGCAAGCACCAAGGAAGATTTGCATCCCTAGCCAAATTACGAAGAAGATCCCAAGTGCCTCTTCTTTTATTCCTATCCGGCTCTCCATAGAATCCCGTTAACCGCCACTCATTCATGTCAGTTATATGGACCTTAACATCAATGTGATTTTGTGATAGTCCTACTAGCTCTGCTTGATTCCTCTATTTCCACATCAAAGCCAGACCCCCGCTTCTACCCACTGGATCCACTGTGATTAAACCTTCATAACCAAGTTTATGTTTAAGAAAGTAATGAAGAATAAGTGATATGTATAGTAGTATAATATGCTCTGGTTTATAATGATAAGTCTTATATCGAGAACAATATTGATTGATAAATTTTATGAGGAACAAAGGGAATTGTAATGGCTCACGTAAATAAATATAAGATCAAGACCATTTATGCATGGATAAATGTTACCGGATGTTTCCTTATATTTATATTTGTATTACTTTTTTTTTACCAAGACATAATATTTATTTAATTTAAGTGAAACAAAGTATTTATCTAATTTTTCTTTTGTAGTATGTACCCAAGATTCGTTAAGAACAAAAAAGATCATTATTTAGTTAAAAATTTTAAAAATTGCAAATAATATTAATTATGCAATTAAATCATAATTTTTGTATATTGTAAAATTTATGATTAAGATATGTATGATAAAATAATATATGAATAGAATGCAAAATATGAATGGAAAAAATAATATTATATCTCTAAACTAAACAAATTATATACGTCTTAGATTATAGATTCACATTATGTTCTCCATGACACCTCCTCTTATATAATTTACATATTTCAATCAATACAATTATGTACAGATGTTACTATTGCCTACACCTGTTTTGGGTACCATCCAATTTAATATAATTTCACACAGTTGTTAATTTAATATAATTATAATTTCATACAGTTGTTACAGTCAATACCAGCCAGCCAATCTAATATAACCAGCCAATTTAATATAATTTCATACAGTTGTTACGGTCTATACCAGCCAATCTGATATAATTTCATACAGTTATTACATTTCACATCAGCCAATCTAATATAAACAGCCAATTTAATATAATTTTATATCTAATATAAACAGCCAATTTAATATAATTTCATACAGTTGTTACGGTCTATACCAGCCAATCTAATATAATTTCATACAGTTGTTATATTTCAGGTATTCCAGTTATCACTTTACCCAATACAATTTGATACACCTATTATATTTGTATTTTAGGCCTCCAGGACAATATATACAAAAATGTTTATCAGTTACTCATGCAAAGCAGTTTCACTCATAAGTCATATATATAAGTATCTTCCTTGGTCATTTTTAAAATTACATGTCAAGTCTTACTCATAACTTTGCTTTTATTTGTATTTCAAATATTTAACATAACTTTCTTATCAGGATTTTATTAGCTTTTATACAATAATAATTTTTGAAATGATATTCGGCTCTATCATGATTGAACTACTTAAAAAGAGAAGAACTTGTTACATCTATCACTCAAGGTATCAAATTAATTATATTTCATATCTGCAAAGCGAAACTTTACATATATCATTTTGTTAGGCATTGTATTTTTATATATTTGAAATTATATATTTCTAATTGGAGAGGTTGAAGAAAAAATATACACTTAGTTTGAGCTAAATGGATTTATCATGAAAATATGTACAAAATACAATTTGGATTACTGATGATAATTTTCTTCTAAAATAGAGTGATAAATACACTCATACTTGTTTCTGGTTGTGTTGCGCATGTGTAAGGTTGAAGGTTGGGCTAGTTTTTGGTGCGAATGTGAAGCTAATGTGAAAAATTCGTAGGAATTTTTCTGGTTGAGTTAGCTGTTTTGTTTTTGCATTTCCCGGAGTTCCAACGGTCGGATCGCCCTGAATTTTGGACAGCATCTTCCTTGCTCAGTTATCTAAATTTTGAACGGTGGAGATCGGTTTTTGAGGTCCAGAAGGCCTGTTTATTAAGGCACGGGCAGGAACTTTCTGCACCATGGGGTGGATTAAGCTCCCAGTGGTGTGTCGACTTGGACCGGGTATTTTTGACCCAAAAGTGTTCTTTTTGGTTAATTCTTAAATTAGGCCCATGGTTATTATGTTATGTAAACAGTAGTGAATAAGCTAGGGTTTTTGAAGGAGAATTATATGTATACAGAAAACATATACGTATCAATATATACAAGAGAAAAAGGGCTCTTTCACTTGGCCAACAAAAATTACTTATTCTTTACTTTATTATTGCTTCTGTTAAAGTTTATAGCTTGTGGTGGTAGAACTGGTGTGAGTTCTACGTATCAAGTCTTTCTTTCAGGTGTTATTCCGCTGCGTCAAGGGTTTGTCCTTGGTTTGGGTCCCAATAGTATGTAATAAAAGATTGTAAGGTACAGAACAATTTCGGCTTAAGAGGCTTGGAAGGCAGCCTTCTTTGACCATAGGTCCAGTTTACTCATGGGCAGATTCCTAATTCAATTTCTGATATAAGCGGATTGGTTGGCTAGGACATTTCTGGAGGCCAAGAAAATATTCCTATCCGAGCTACAAATGTGGTAGATGATCCCCCTGTGGCACCAACAAGATTCACCAATTGTAGCAAAATTGAAGTACCTAAAAGCGTCAAGCTCCCAACACAAGTTCCTCGTTGTGCTTGTAAGGGTAGCTGTCTAAATTCCACATATTGCAGTTGTTCTACACTCAATGGGACTGACTTCGCTTATGTGAATTATGATGGAGGCAGAATAATTGAGCCAAAGGCTGTTGTGTTTGAATATGAGCCAAACTATGGTTTGGGCTATATATTAGAACTTCTCAGAAGGGGCTTAGGTACCCGCTTGAGGTTTTTCGTACTGTAAAAAAAGGATATGGTTTTAGATAATGGGATTTTATTCTTTCTCGTACCCACTGTTATAGAGTATATTGGTAAATTAAGGAGGACTTCCGATGTCGATATTGATCCCGAGAATAATTACTTATTTGACATAGACTTCCTGCAAACGATGAAATGTTTAGATAACAGAGAGAAATGAGTGGGAGAATAATTAAAGTGTTGCTATATATTTATCATGATTGAAGGAGAAAGAACTTGTTACATCCATCACTCAAGTTATCAAATTAATTGTATTTAATATTTATATATACTAGTTGGTAACCCCCGTGCGAAGCATGGGCTCAAATTAAAATAAAAGAGTATATGAAATATTATTAAGTCTGTTGAATTAGCCTGATTGGACTTGATAATAGCGTATAATAAATAAATAAATATTATTTAATTATATGTAATCATAGCAAATTGAACTCAAGTAAAATCGCAGAAATTGCATTATAAATAAATCTTGTTTAATTACGTAGTTGTAGGGAATCGAATCCTGACGAAATTAAATAAGGTTAATTATATAAATTCTTTGTATAATTACGTAGTTGTGGGGAATCGAACCCGAATCTAGAGTGAGGTTAGCTAAGGCAAGTACCGAAATTTAAATAAATCTTGTATAAATATGTGATTGTAGAGATCGAACCTTGGCAAAATCAAATAAGGTTAATTATATAAATAGTTTGTATGATTACGTAGTTGTTAGGAATTGAATCTGAGTTTAGAGTGAGGTTACCTAAGGCAAGTACAAAATTTGGTACTTTAGTACAATTGTGTTTTATTTAAAGGATATTTTACTTATTAATAAAGAGTATAGATTTGTTTCTCTATTCTAAATTTATAAATGGGTTAATTATACTTTTACCCTCGAAGTTCCAGGAAATATACACATGAACCCTTAAAGTTTAAAAACGTACCTCTTGACCATCAAAGTATGGCCGATGTACATCTCGGCCCTATTTCCGTTGAAATTAGTAAAAACTTGAATATATCGGCAGTGAAGGACAGGGGTAATATTGGCTAAAGTGCTAAAGTGTACAAAATTTTAAAAAATATGTGTTAATGTGTATAAAACTTTAAATAGTCTGTGTTAATGTGTACAAACATTAAAACTTCAAGGGCAAAAACAAACAATTCATCAACTCCTTCTGATTCTTCAACTCTGAAAGCTTCTACCTGCACTCTTCTATCACCCACCCAGGTAAGATAGCCTCACTGAACTCCTTCGGATAGCTTGAACTACTAT